>KB663644.1:3163853-3181836 GCA_000349025.1 Anopheles minimus | reverse complement strand
CTCAAATTCTACATCGCACTTGTGGTAATACTCGATGTTTTACGAATCAATAATTAAAACAAATTCGCTACTTTCCAGGGCGCCACTGCTTCAGAACTACTCCGTTCTCTAAACTTCATTACTTGAGATCAGGAACCTCCTGAATCAGGAGAAGTGTATTTGATCCACAAACACGCGCGCTTGTCTCAAATCCTTGTTGGTTCTTTCATTGTTTTTGTTTCGATTTAGCTTATAAAGAAACATCCAAAATCTGATCATCATTACTCAAATTCAATTTGCCAAGCGCAGTTTCCAACTGCATGTTATTATTATTAGAATGTTATTTACCTTGGGAATATGTCTAGGAAGTGTTCTAAAATACGAAATCCTTACGAAACGTCCTTGAAGAACATGAAGGGACGGCCAGGTCGTATTGCTTACAATCATAAAGTTAAATCTAAACTTAACCTATAACGCAATTCGCAAATGAAGGCATTTCCTTCTCCAAACCGTGTGCGTGTGCAGTATCGATGAAACTGTGAAACTTTATCAATCATTTCATAAATATTGTGGTAGCTATACATTCACAATTGTATGGATAAATAACATTGAATGAAAAACAAAGCTCCCTAATTCCTTGAAACTTTATTCCCAGAAATGGATTCTCATGTACAGAATTTTTCAACACGGTTCATACTTCACGTACGCATCAGTTAGCATTGTTTTGCATTCCGTTATTTATTTTTAATAGTATACACATTCAAATGCGAGATATCATAACTATTTGTGAATCCGATTATGGACATAAACATTCAATAAACACACCAACGCACTTTTATCTGGCTTCTCGAGTCGATGCAAGGATTCTTTCTTATTGAGTAATTGCTGATCCTGATAGTGATAGTCACTTCCTTTGCTTGTGTCGTTTAAGAGAAAAAAACCCTTTATTATGCCCCAGCTCGTTTATATTCCTCGAATCTGTTTTATCATCTCAACCACATCGTATATCAAACATCCACTTGTGTTTTATTTTTTACACATTTCTTCGTACTTCCGTCCACCCATCAAATTTGCGCTCGAGCGAAGCACCCACCTTGCACACGCGTCAAGCCCTGCATCGGATTGCCGGTACTTAATGTCAGACATTTATTGCCGCTCTTTAACCGGTGTGTCATGCGGGTCTCCATGGATCTTTCTCCTTTCGCGGGTTGTAGCTGGGCCACAACCCACCTCATCATCATGATCATCATCATTGCAGGGAACAGTAACAGCAGCAGCAGCTACAACAACATTGACCTTAAACTTTGTCGAGCCGGACAACGAAAGGCGATTCCGTGACGCGATCGTCCACTGCAAAAAGAGTACCATTTCGTGCCTTTTGCCTCCAGCAATCGGTAGATAAAGGAGCAACAAAGTGAGGATGGTATTTATTACATTTATTGTTTCAACGCACTGATGTCGTGCGTGCGTCCTTCATGGGCGGAAATTCGACCAACGACAGTCCGCCATGTCGTCCAGGGACTTTTCGTTGAACTTTAACTACCGTGCGTCCCGGGATAAAAACCGGTTTGCCCAGGCGAAACAAGGGACACCAGATGACCTTCCGGAGCCAGAGACGAATTGAGAGTGGAAAAAAAGCAAAGTGCAGTACAAGCAGCAATTCTCCATCCTCCCGAAGCTTTATTTGGGAATGACCACCTTTCGACGTCAACCTTTGTGATCACATTTAAAATGGTTCAACCCGTGCGAGTCCGGTAATTGACGGTAATCGATTGTAACATAAAAGCAACGATTGTCCTTTTGCACGTTGCACAGGGGGTACAGCATGGGCGACACGCTGCACCAATCTCGAAGGACGAACGCGGCGAAGAAACATACTTTCAAGGTGTGATTATTAGTAAGCGGAGAGTCGATAATTTCACCGATACAGTTCTGTGCTGAAGGGCAGCTCGATTGGTGTGCCGCCCAATTATGGTAAGAATGAACCATTACTATGGGCACCTGGTGCGAGAAGGCTTATCTAATTTGTGCTTTAATGGTTTTGTTATTTGAACAAAATTTTTAATAACGCGGAATACGGGTGCTTCTGGGTGTTAATTAAGGAAAAGTTTAATAACAATAATCAAACTGCTGATGAATTTTTCCATAAGCGATGTCTGACACACGATACAGCGCTTGCAATCATTATACGATAGACTTAAATGCTTCGAAAAAAGCAACAAGCGACGAACCCGTTTAAAGGTTTTCTATATATATATATATTTTTTGTTATTGTATGACGGCCAGTCCGTATTAGACTTAGTTTACCACGTAGCGGATAGTCAATCACTGCTACGGGGGAGCGGTCCGGATGGGATTTTGGTCCCGGTCTGTCGTGTGAGAGAGCAGGACCTGAGGTTTTTTTTCGTTATCTCTATTTTTACATTGTACATCTATAAAAGAAATCAAAACGGAAAATATTTTGATAAACATCATCTAACATCCCTTAGGTTTCTTTTATCACATTATACGATGATTGAGCATTTAGACATCAACAATATTTCCCAATCATACCATATGTTCTCAATAGTTAATCAACAAAATCGAGCCAATAAAAGTACATCTTTTGAATCATAAATTTGGTGGTTGTTTTCAAGCGCAACCAAAACTGGAAGAACTTGACGATCGATCTGATAAATGAGATGTCATAAATTCAATTATTCCACATTTCAGATCGTGATTTACTCCCACTGCCCCGCCAATGAACAACAGAATAGAACAACAATAATTCACTCACTTCACCATCACCGCACCAAACTGTCGGGAGACCGCTCGATACCGTGGCACGGATAAACACCTTTTTACGGCAAATAGACTCCACACATTCTAGTGCTCCATATTCCACCCCGGCTTACACAAATGTACCTTCTGACCGTTTGTACTTTTTTTTTTAATTTGTCAGAGCCGATTGCATTCCAACCATCTCATAAGGTCCAGCGCCCCAACGTCCGATCGTTGGTGCGGCCCAATTTATCATTGCGCTGCCCCGGCACCAGCGCTGCGGAAAAAACGGACAATCGCCATTACCATTTCACGGACAAACCTGCCCGAATCGAGCGGATACGGGTCTTTATCGAGGACAAATCCGAAAATCGATCAACACTCAACACTCGCTGTGAGCCGAGGAATAAAATTTGATGTAGCAGACAAATTGGGCAATAATTCGCCCGGCTGGTGGGTCACACGTTCTGGGGCGGTTTCTGTACGTGTGGAACACAAGGAAGGGCTGGGGCATTGATCGGGGCGGTTGCTTCATATTGCTTGCGCTACTTTCTAGTACGAGCGGTGGACGAAAATTAAAAGTGCCATAATTTAATTTGATTGGATTGGGCGAGTTTATTACCGGTGGTGGTGTTGCTTCTAGAATGAACGGATGTTGAATTATGTCCAAAGGCGCGGTACTTTTCTCAGGAATCAATCAAACTCCGTAACGAACGCCGTAGAATGGCTTGATGTTATTAACGACATTTTTTAACGATTAACGACTTGTTTCGAATAACACAAAACAACTTTGCTGTCAAAAGCATTTTTTAAGATCAAAAATTATATTGTAGAATAAACTTGATGGAAAACTAACGTAGAAAAATCCCAAGTACTTAAGTACAAGTACATTAATCATTTAAAAGACTAAAACACATTTTTTAAAGTATATTGATTTGATTTCTTTATTTATTCTTTCGAATGAGGTTAAGGTTTCAAAACAAGCAGTTCATTATTTAAACAGAATTCAAAATAGAAGTCTGCTCCATTTCAGAAATCACTACGTATCTTAAAATCTACAATCTTGCTAGATCATTTGCGTTTGTCATAAAAAGAATTGCCCAACACGATCTTCCTCGATCTTCGTTTGATGAAATGTGACAAATGACTGCCAGCAAACAAACTTCAAGCAGCACAACAAGCCGAAAAGAAATAATCCATCTCAAACCCGTTAAACATAAAAGTCTTGATGGGAGAAATGAGCATGTTTAGATGCTTCTCCAAAAACCAAAAATAAACACAAGTGTAAGAACTAGCAGGTTTTAATTTTCCAAACCCAGATGGTTGATCCCGCAGATCGGTTTCTTTGTTTTAAATTCGCACAAACTGCTAGCCGCAATAGAGGACTTTATCTCAATAGCTACCGTTGCAGCTGTTTCGTTATATTCTTCTACAGCAGCTGTAACATAAATCACACCATCCACTTTCCCGAAGCGTCCCATCATCAATAAACCGCTGCGTAGACTCGGTAGACGCCGACGAAAAATCATCCATCTTGCCAAGCAAACGATGGGTGTTGATGGATTTGGTAATTTGACTTTAATAGATAAACTGGCCCTGTTCGTGCAGCGCTTGGGAAATGGCAAGCGACGAACCTCTTCAATTGACCCTGGATTAATGGTGGAACCGATTCGTCACCCGTTTGCTTTCCGTAAGAGGGTGCAATTTTCCATTTCCACCGGGCTGAACATTCTGCAACAAAGCATCGCCCGCGAACGAAGATTCAATTGTAGCTTCAGCTACATAAAAATAGGGGCACATTTCCAAACAGCCCCATCAAGCTCATCTTCTGCTAGTTTTATGTTTATGCTTCCAGTGGAATTAATTGAAAGCGCCCGCGAAAATTTAAACCGAACCGTACCATTTGCTCTTTACCAAACCGTTTCGCTGCCTAACGATTGCAAATTGCTATGAAAAAGATTGGACACCACGGTGAAGTATTTTGTAAAACGATCGGATGGGAGAAAAAAAACCCAGCACAGAGGAACAATCCGTTTCTAAATACGATCAACTTGTGTCTAAAAAAAAATGGAGCAAATTGTGATCATGTGTAAAATGATCCTTCCTACTGTTTAGCTAATTGATGTTGGAATATCAATTCACAACCTGTTAGGATAAGCAATCCATTCCACAAAGGTCAAACCCAGGAAGTGGGATGACATTTTTTCCGCTTCTCTCCTCCAGGACTTGTGCATTATCCCGCTGGTCGGCTATCCGCCAAAGCAAGTATTTGCCTCACAGCATCAAAAAGCAGTTTGAAAGATTTATGCATGCTTCAAACGATCAATGTTCCTTCAGTCACCTTTCGAGTAGTTTCGCTAATTAAAACCCTCCAACAGGCCTGCCGCACGGGGAATCAGATTTACAGCACCTGGAAAAGGTCTCTCCCCCTCGGTTTGTTGCCGGCAGTTTTATAATTTAAGTTCTCAAGTTTATTTTACCCAACCCAGCAGCAAAATCCGAGCCACATGGCGTCCGGGCCAGCATATCCGGACATGTCGCGGCATAAAAGTGATCGCAACGGCGTCACAAACTTCGACATAAAAACACCCCCACGTCGACCGTAAGCCCGCACAGGCTTTCGGGGGCTTTCGGTGAACATGAATGGGGTGACAAAAGTGCTTAAATGTCAACCCATGACTCAGGCGAAACGGCGCTTTGCGACCCAGGCGACGCCCTAGCCACCATTGGCCGTGGGTTAAGAATTTTTGCTGTTCAAAGCAATAAATAGTTCAGCCTCGATGTATTGCCGCGGTGGTTCAAGGTTCTGCCGAGTGGTGGCTGTATAATCCACCCGCCAGAGTGACGGGTTCCTTCCCTATTGGGATGAAATGGTTAGCTGTATGTGAACGTAGCCTGTGTCCACCAGGATGAAGCGGTTAATAATTATTAAACCGTTTCCTGTTCTCCTCCCGAGTGGGGTCGTACGGTTTGCGGGTGGATTTGTAACGGAACCGCACAGCTTGAGCTTTGGTCACACCTAGCAACGAACGATACAGATTAGTGCCAGCGGCAGAACAAGGTTAGTGTTAGTTGGCATATTTGAATTGTTAATTAGATTACAATTGCATAGATTATCTTTTTATCAGCATGTCTGCCGCTATATTTGCCTGCTCAAAAAGTAGTTCTCACACAACTTTCACAAATTCTAGCTTGATTCTTGACATTGTAAAAACAAGCTTTTAAAAACGCTACTACTGATTCTTGTACTAAATTACTAAACAAGTATACATATCATTGTGAGTGGTCTGATGGCAAAGGCGATAGTTGTGCCAGTCTTCACACAGCAGGACCTGTGATAAAATCCCATCTGGACCGTTTCACCGTAGTGAGAAGTGACTGCGTGCTCTCAATTAGTCCAGCAGGGCCATTAGTTCTAACTCATTAATTCATTCAGTTCATTCGAATCTCAGTGTTCTAACAAATGATACTAAAAGAAGAATCTAAAAAGGAAATGAAGAATAAACAGCATTTTACTAACGTGCAGATTTTGGATGACACCGAACTACCAATGAAGAGTTTGATTACCCGATTGACTAAATATTATCCTATAAGAGACTACAATTGAAGTCCATTTAGACCCACCATGGCTAATCTCATAGTCTTTTCTAAATCATGAGACATTCCTAACTGAATAAATCTTAAGTCAGTTAATATAATAACCTTATATAGAATTTAGCGTTAGTTAATATAATAACCTTATATAGAATTGTTTTGGTATCAGTATTAATGTTTTGTAATTGTCCAGGAGAACATTCTCTAATAAATCATATGGAAAATTTAAAATCTGATTAATATATGGAATAAATTAGAGCATGGAATTCCAGGATGAATTCTACCTACATGAATACATCTTTTTGAATATCCATCATAACATATGCTCAGGAAACTATTTGATGGATTTTAGGATGAGACAAAGCACTTGAATAGATCCGTCAGTAGAGTTCTTAAAAATTGCCTAAATCAATTCATAACTCCAAGCAAACGCTACTAAAGCAGCTCATATTTATGCATGATGCATTCACTTCACAGCTTTGAAAGAGTTTGAATTTCAATTCGGGAGATGTTTGTTTACCCGTTCGCACTGGCACCCGCGGTTTCCGGAAACGATTCTCCAAAAAAAAACATCGCACTTTTGCATCGCCCTGCCCGAACTCAGGCTGGTGCTAATGGATGCAATTAGTGAAGGTGATTTGAGCAGTGGCGTAAGCGATGGACATTTTTCAAACTTCATCACCCTTCCGGACAAGCGATGAATATTCATCCCGAATTTTAGGTGTCCCATCAGCAGACTCCCAGTAAAATAATGCAGGGCGCCAATCGGTCGTGCTGCGTGCTCGTTCTCTCGGAAGAACAAGAACACAATTCTATCGCGAATGTCATCAATGTTTAGCGATTGCTATCGTTTTGCATTTCATTAAAAAGCACTTCACAGCTTAAGACATTAAGTGAAGGGTTGTGCCAGCGACAAACCGATCAGCTTGACCTTTGTGTGGTGGGCACTTCCTTGCAACTGACAACACAAGCGCTGTATGAGACTGATTCTTTCAAACGTTCCAAAAACCGTGGTATGTTTGTCGTTCGTTGCTCTTCCAGCTTGGGCTTCTTTCACTGTTTTTTGACCAATGTAAATACTAAATATTCATTAAGAGAACAACTCCAAACTATTACATCTTGATCATCTCGTGGATTGTTCGAAAATTCTACAACCATCCTAACATACCATAACGCACCCAATGTGTCACCTTTGTGTCTTTAAGGTTAAGGTCGACTTAGACCGGACAAATTGGACACGAGTTCAGTTCTTACCCATGGGGTAAAACGAAGAGGGAGATAAAAGGTGTTGTACACTTCAAAAATTAGTCACCCGTAATCTCCGTGAGGTTTTCGCGATCGTGTGCCCACTGATAGTGTCCTTCCCTCGAGCGTGGTTCCGTCCCTTTTCCTGTCGCCTGGTGGGCCGCATCCCTAATTGGGTTTCATGACAATCAATCGAAGTAAATGAGTTTTTTTCTTCAGCGTCTACGTATACTATTGGTGCAAGAAAAAAAAGAAAAGCTTCAAAAACTTCCCTAACAATGCACCAAACACGTTGGACGGAGGAAACGGATTCGATTTACGGGTGTATTTTTTTTCTTTCTCTCGATTGTTTGTCTTGCGATGTCCGAGATGACATTTGCAGTGCTCGGTGGTTTCGGGGCAGCCGGTTGTGCTAACAAGAAAATAATTTTCTCGTTTTGGCACGGTCCTGAGACCACGGCATGGTACACCAATTGGCCAAGGCCAGTGGGAAAAAAGTGGTAAAAAGTCTAAACCCCAAAATCATATCCATTCCCCTGGCCCGCATTCGTGGTTGGCACTGTGAGTCTCATTTTCTTCTGACCACCTTCTTCGAGGGAAATCGATTCGCGATGGTTTCTACATCTTTGTGCCGCATGTCATACGATTTGTCCATGCTCATTTGTCAAATTTGTGCCACATTAGTCGTACGAAACCATCGTTCTTGTACCAAACTTTTGCTGTTGACGGATCTTTGGAGGCGGCGTGTGTGACAACAATATTTGGTAAATTTAAATGCGAATTGAAGGTACCGGCTTTTTTTTACTTGACCTTTACCTGGTACTCGTAAAGTGTGTGCCAGTCAAAGAAGAAGCGAATTGAAGTCAATTGCAATTTGCAGAAAAAACCGTTTATAAAAATAATCAATTTGAAAAAACCTTTGCCATGAGCCATGCTGGATACGCTTGTAACCATCCGTACTAAGTGGGCGAAGGATAGGGTCGTCGATTGTTTGCTGATGATGATTGGTAAAACATTATGACTGAATTAATTGTCACGTTTGTTGTGTGTGTTTAGCTGACACTGACAGATTGGTACGATTCATTACATTTCTTGGCTGTTTTAAACCTTCGTCTTGTACCAAAGTCGTGAGAAAATTTGAAGTATTGCGTTTGTTTCAACGTTCCAACGAGTTGGCAGTTTGGCAGTGTCCATTGAAGATTGCATAGATTACAACATAAATATGGTAAACAAACTTAGCAACGGTGTATCCATTCTAACACGAATTAAACTCAAAAATTACATAAACATGAAAATAATACAAACTATTAAATTATATGGAAGGAACGTTTTATTTCCGTTTGGTTGTCTTTGTAAGTTGAGATGAAGTGTCAAACAGATACAGTGTCAAAACAGATCGACAGTGTCGAAGAAAATCAAACAAAAAAACATCTAAAATCGATTTCAAGCGTCTTATTTGGAAATATGTTTATAACAAAATTATTTCCTCATATCGGCTAAACACCACTTCCGTAAATCAAATTCAATATGGCTAAGAATTTGCTGAAGCTAACGTGTTGTATGTCATTTGTGAGTTCGTCAAAGTTTAAGGTCACTAAGTGGTTTTTCTTTTGAAATAAAACTACCTAAAATTTCATCAGGTCTATTGTGATATCGTTCTAACCCAAATATGACAAATTTAAGATCACTTATGAAAAAATGGCAATACCGACACTTATTTTTGAAAACTCATTTAAACATTAAACTAAAAATGTTACTCAAACCTTTTCAATCGGTGGATCCTACATGTATTTCCACGAGCTATTATTAAATTATGTGGGAACCATCGTGCACAAGTTTTGTTTTTGATTCATTTTTTTTTCATTTGTTTTATAGGACCTTTGGCCTATTCACTGACACTCTACTGTTAGTATTTTACTACTAAATTTCAAGGAATATTACATGCATGCTGATAGAACTGATCCTAATGGATGCCTTAAGTCTTTCGGTGTGTCAGATGATCATCTAGCATAATCAATTCACGTAATCTAGCGTATCAATTCATCATATCAAAAATTAAGTTCATCAATGCACTGCCCTTGAGATAGTTCACAATTATAGTTGTAGATCAATTTTTTTCAGCCGCAATGGTTTCTTCAAGTTTATATAAATATTGCAAAACAATCTGATATGACAAAACGTTTACTTGAAAAAAATGCAAACTTTAGTTTGACTATTACGATCATTTTAGGAAAATTAGTACAGAGGTCAAAAGCCTTAAAAGAGTGGTTGAACATTTAAAGCAGAGCAACATAGTGCTTTAGCATAGAATGTTGTGTCCCACTTGCAAAAAAAGAAGATTGTAACGACAGCATTGTGGCCAGTTCCCGAAATATATCAAACAGCATCCGTTAAAAGCTCTTTTAAAGACAATAATATTAATTGCAATACATTAAAACACCAAAAGCTCAGTATTTTTTCAAATTACGTACTAAATTATGCAACGCAATAGGAATGTCATTAGAACTGTGACAAAATATATCCAATTGCAATTCATAAGATCCAATTGCAACCAAACCCTAAGTCAGCCACCTTACAAAGGGTTATTACTGTCTCTTTATGTCACTGCACGTGCTGTTAGTAAATAAATATTCCAATGCAGCCCAGCACTACCAAAGCGGTTTCTCTCCGATCCAATTTAAATTTGTTTCCATTAGATACCTGCTGCTTCTCTGCATGCATCATTAGTCTAACATCGACATTTTAATCAATTTCGGTATCACCGCCCATGTTCTCTGATGCATATGCTGCCCAGCCCAAGCAACCCCCCGGCGTGTGGAATGCTATCAGCCAGTAGTACTAGGTGATATGTTTTAGTAGCGAGTGCAACCAATGTACCTTCTAATTGGCACCACATTTAAACCTTCCTTACTGTGGCCGAAGATGGTGTAATGAACGCAACCGGGTAAGGATGAGGATTGAAGCAACAGTACATAAACGATCGTGTCACGAGGCTAGAACAATTTTATTACCAACCCATACAAACGATTGCTTCAATCACTCTCTCATACGGACTTTCGGACATATTGCCCTGCTCAGAGGCATTTTTCTGATTTCTTTCACTACTTCCATTTATGTCTTACCTCATGCTACCTATTCTTTTCAACAATTACACCAAACCTACGCCTTGTCAAGTGAGCTGTTCTGGGCGAAACTGTATCGATCGGTCTTTCCAGCGATTACAATCCCGCCACTCGAACGTTCAGCTAAAAAAGCACATTCGGATGCCTTTCAATCGCGTTCCCGCGTTTACGTTAAACCTGGGATGAAAAACTCCTCCGAGAGTACTCCGCCTCATTTTGTGCAGCATGTGGCCACCGTGCGGAGTCGCGTATGTTTGCTTGCATACCGCTTGTACCGTTTGGTCGGTAATCGCGTCACAATGCTGGGCCGCGCCCAAGGAAGTTTGTTGCAAAAAAAAGCACGGTGTTTTTCCTCGAGTCTTTGCAGGACCGCAGCATGTGTTTCGCTTACGGTAAAGGTCAGTCTAATTGAACGTAACCGTCGTTTGAGGGAATGGGCCAGCTTCTAGCACAGTCACGACGCGATACGGACACAGTGATTGGGGAAACGCTCGAACGTTCGCCGGCTACACCATATTTGACCAAATTTAACATAAAGGATTGTCCCAAAGCATCTGGCTGATCTGACGCAGTATCGATGGTTGGATGAATCATGCTGCTGTTATTGAGACCAAGAAAGCGAGGATTGGACGACAATTGAGTGGACCACGATATTGTTTAGATATTGGAAACGTGGAAAGGAAAGTAAATTGTTATTCAATCATGTTTTGTTACATATTTTTTGTGATACACGTTATTTTAAATTCTTTTTGCAACTATTGAACATTGAAAGCTTTTATTAAGGCACTGGGTAAGAATATTTGTTTACCACCATTCCATTATTTTCTTAACATTCCGGCAAGCTTTTTTAGAATGAAATTCATACAAATTGTCACAAAAAGGTACAAAACTGAGATACTCAATAAAATATTATAATTCAATGTCAACCATTCTAAAACGTCAGTCAAAAACAAGATTCCTTCTTGCTCCACCCAAAGCAGCAATAAAAACAAAGCACATTTTCTCAGCCCATTTCCACGAAATAAACGATCTAAAAACACGATCGTTTAATCTTTAAACTCTTGTCGCTAGCAAAATATGAATGTGACAACAAACCAAAAAAAAGGGCCAAAACCTTTTTTTTTCATTTTCAGCACCTTACCGCACATAAATTATGCACTTGTAATTATTTACCAGCATACCAATTGTAAGTTACCTTCATTAATGCAGCCCTAAATCCAAATTATGTGACAGCAGTGTCCGGCTCAGATAACTCTGCCTTGGACCCTTTCGATAACCTTTTTCCTGCTCGCCGTTTACCATTCCCAAACCCCAACGTAAGCACGCAGTAAAGAGTCCAAAATTAAGTTCTTAAACTCAAGGTCCCCCGATCCATGGGTGGAGAGGTGATCAACAACAACTGGAGAATTTATTTCACCTCACAGCTCTCTGTGACATTTTTTTTGTCGTCGGTAATAAAACTCATTAACTCGCGGTCTACGCTGTAGAATTTTACGATTTGAGCCACAATCGTCACAGGGTATACGTGACGGTGCGTTACGAGTGGACCGTAGTTGATTGAACGTTTGTAACACCCTTCCGACATGAATGCTAACGATGGAATGGAAAAAAAGGATCCATGGATAAAATCCTGCTGAAAATTACACACAGATATAAAGCTGAACGCACTGTTGTGCGGTTGTCTCGAAAATTCTCGTCCATAACCTTGCGGACACAATCACTGCCTGTAGTCGAGCGAATGTCTTCCTAGCGTCTAGCGAAACAGAGCAACTCCACCCTAGCCGAGGGTGACGAAGTCTCCGTACGACTCGGTACCCAGTTCGCTCTAGATTGTAAACGACCTCGAACAGCCTCGGTTCTTGCTCCATCGGCAAGCTTACTTTCAAAACTTGCCTTCATCGTCAGCCGTTTGCCCACAGTGTGTGTCCCGTGGTACAGCATATTGGCGTGGCACACGGCATAAAGCCGGACAATCGAACTGGGGTACGTTTTGTTTCACCTCGTATATTGACTTTTTACCTTCCAACGTTGATCTTTTCGACACCCGCCCAAAAAGCGATCAGAACCACAGGGACCACAAACCACGGTGAATGGTGAACCGAAGTCGTTCCGTAAAAAAAATGGCGAAAACAAAAGACAATCCCTTGGCAAGATTACAACAATACCGGCCAACGCCAAAAACCGCAGCTTCAAACTTCCTGTTCTTCTGACAGATTTGAATTGTTTGCGTGTGTGCTAACGTTCCAGCGACACAAAAGCGGGCGCATTACACAGACCACATAGAGCGCGCGCAACCCTTTTTGTCTCCGCACTTTGACGCACAGACAATGGACAGATCGCTGGGCGGAAGATCTTGTGCGCGATCTAGATCCGGAACGCGATCGCCAGCCGAAAGGTCTCAATCAGCAGTGCCGTGTCAGATAATTTCCGTATTTCTATGCAAATGTTTGATCGGAGATTTATTGGAAACATGCATTTGCGCTGGATGTATAAATGTGTGTGTATGTGCTGTCAAAGTGGGAGGGTTTGTTTATTCAATCGGAATTAGAATATAAAATGGAGTACGAAACATTTTGGGTTTAAATAATGCATTTCAGCTTCACTTATTTTGCGTCAAGGTCAGGTTCCTTTTGAGGTGATTTGGTGAACTTTAATGTACCCACGACAAACGTTTCGGTTTCGTATTCAGTAAATAAATTTACTTAAAAGACACTTATAGCAGAATCATTCTACACGCTTGATGATACTGATCATTAGGAATAACATTTAATCCACACCACTTGAAAGTTTTGAAAAACAACCTACATTTAATCAGCTCCATTATTTACGCCCCCTTTTCAGCAAAATCGACATTTTCAGCAAACCATTAACAAACAGATCATTCGTCCAATTCTTTGTGCAATAACTCCTTTTCGTGCTTGGTTCACGTTCACCATACAGTTTAAACCAGAATGGGGTTTATGTAAAATTTGCAGTTACAAAAAAATTCCATACACACACACATGACTTATCCTTAGCGTAGTGAAAGGTGTTGCCATGCAGTTAAAATTCAGTTTCTGAATTTTATATTTACCTTATTTCCACCACTCACCACGATCAACAGCTAGTTCTTGGGCTGGTGTTTCTTTTCCGACTTCGCTTGGGCGTCGGCCTCGGCGGGGCGGCCAACCCGTTAAGACACTTTCCTCGCATACTGCTTATCGGCACCGCTCGGCTGGTGGCTGTGTGTATGACTGCCAACAACCTGTTTCCTGCTGCTGGACTTTCGGTCCGGGTGGCAAACGTTTAGCCTTTTACGCGAATGCGCCCGGGTGCGTATGATCTATGTGTGGAGATTTGAATTATATTTACCCAAAATGGGGCCCGGTGGGGCATGGGCACGGAACAAAGTGTGATTTAAATAGGTTGACGGTAGATAAATCGTTCGGCGTGTAGTCGTGAACACCTGCTTGACGATAGGACATAAACACTAAATAAGGCCCAATTTTGCAACATTCAGCTTTAAGTGGTTATAGGCATTTTATGGTGCGTAATATATTTAGTGCGTTCTTTCGTTTTTGGTAGAGCGTTTCGACCGATCGGTTTGAGTTACGAGATAAGACTAAAACTATTTTATTACAATTATCATTATTACAATTATAAATTTGTAGTAGTGTGATTAGATGTTTGTTTGTAGTAGTGTGTTTAAGTATAGCGTTTATCGTGTATCCTGTCGTGTATCGTGTATCGCGTATCGTGCGGTACAGTACCGCGGTGCACAAACGGATGCGGCTGCCACATATATGTATTTTCTATTTTGGTGTTAAATATCGACTGGTGGTAATTTGCTAGCTAAAACGCCTTATTTATATTTATTTCATTTCAAAATATTTCAAATATCTTACGAACATTAGTTTCGAGGCATAAACATAACTTAAGGTATAAAGTGTAATTTTATTTTATTTGATTCTGTATTGAAGGTCAGGCCGAATTGTTTAAGTTTTATTTAAAATAAATCGTAAAAGAACTTTGAAATAAACAGTTTGCTACACATTATTCGATGGACTAAAACACTAAATATTGGGGTAGAATATACTCTAGTGACTGTTCTCTCATACGCAGCGCTCTTTATTCTATCAGAAAAAAACTTAATGAATTAGTTTGCATCAAGACTTGCTATGAAATTTAGCAAGAAATGATTGATATGAGACAAGCAAAAGTTCCTCCGTTTGAATCATATAATGTTAAGTTGCTGGCTGTAATAGAGCATGTTTCAATATCGTGTATCATTTCGTTTTTGTTTTATTTGGATTCGGTTTTTCTGTGTTATTTGAAAGATGGATTTTATAGCATTTGGTTTATGTGTTAACCAAAGTAAAAAATAAGTAAAAATTATTTGAAATTTATTTACTTAAAATCTGTTATTCAACGTTTAAAAAGGGTTTTCGTTATTGAATATAATAAAAATCCATTTATTTATGAGATGTTTTAGTACAAAAAACAATGAAAAGTATGTCTGATATTGAACAAACATATCTTAAAACGAAAAACATGAACATCGACTGATCTAATAAATAACTGCTTAACATTGACAATGGAACATTACAATTGGGGTAAAAATATTTAGAATATTTTATGTTGATGAACTAAATGATTTCAACTCCGTGGGTGACAGGTTTGATTACAACGAATCCCTCGCCTGTTTCCGATCCCGTCTCTTGTCTATCCCTTCTCCTGTTTAATCTTAAGATGACGTCATTGTACAGCCCTTGAGGCAAACAATTGAAATATATGTAAATGTAAATGTAAATGTTAGCATGTTTTTTTAAACATTCACCGTCTAACACCACACCATTCATATGACTATAAAATGAATACATAAGCACATGCATGGAACTTTAAATAAGATCCTGCCCGCAATAAGTCAATCATATATCCTCTCGATACGAAAGCTAGCAAAACAACATACGCTGATTGATGTGAAAACAATTTGTCCCACTCAATCAGAAACACTCGCAGAAACTGCATTTGTGTGTTGTGCTAGCCCGGTCGACCGTACGGGCACATTTATTTTCATAATTGCCCGGCAAATGTCATTAACAGCCCTTAATCACGCCCGCTTCGGATAATGTATGGTTGCTACGTCAATAATCCCGCACGGAACTGTCGTTTCGCTGCGTTCGGCCAGTCCATTTTCGCATTAGAATGGTGGCTGGCGTGTACCAATTCCCATGTAAATTATTCTTACCCCGTGCTGGAGATGGTTGGAATTGCGAGTGATTGGGAGTGATCGGGTGTTTTCAGAACACTGCTGGAACTCCAGTCCGCTGCCTAGCGTCATGAAAATGATTAATCGTCATTGGACGCAGCACGGAAATGGCTCAAAGTGTACATTGTGCACGGGAGATATTTATTTATATTTTAACTCAATTTTGTTGTTCAACTGCTGCCAATCATAGCTATAGTACACGGTTACTCTTGTTCGCATTCAGCTTAGAAGCAAATGCCTCAAACGTATGGCTGTTTGACGCTACAAACCGATTTTTTCAATCGTTTAACGAAGGAATGTTGTGCATTCTTTACCTTCACGCCTTATCCATCGAAATTGACCCAATAGTCCTTGGTTGCGATATGATGAAAATTGAAACACAATTGAAGAAAAAAACCCGACCTCGTCCGATCAGGGGCGGAGTGCTTCACTGTACTTGCTGCTAACTACTCGAGATGCTTAAGAAATCCAGAGCTACTTATTCTTCTCCGCACCAGCCACCAGTAAGGAAAGGGACTTGAAGACAACGCTTGCAGGGAAAAAAAAATTCGGTCCATTCCAAAACGGCCTCCGCCCTCGAATCGGTCCATGCCAGACGGCCAGCTACAGTCCAATTACGAAGCGTTTTCGTGCGATGAAGTGCCGCGCAAGCATTGGCCACGCCACACTTGCTCCATTGCACTCGACCTCCCTGGTGTATGTCTTTGTAACATGACTCGCCCTAGCCCCGACCTGTGAAGCATAAAGTACGGTTTCTGAAAGGAACCTCAACCGTTACCTTCGACAGCACCGAGGGAAACCTACCCCAACCATGAAGGAAACATCACACCTCGGGTACGCGATTGTTGTAGCAACGCTCCCTCGCAGTGAGACTGCAACTGAAGCCGCCTCCACCAGACTAATGCAACAAACCCGTTAATCCCACATCCAAAGGTCGCCTGGAGGACGCTTGCGCTTCGGGATCGAGTGCATTAAAATAGGAGGGTTTTTGGAAAAGGGCTTACGTTGGGATTAAGTCAAATATAGACATCCCAAAATTGACATTCTGTAACAATGCTGATCGTAGCCATGCATCACGAACCGATTCAAGGCTGATGAAGTAAGAGTACACAGGAAAAGGGTTGGAATTTATGGAAGCTTAACGATTTCACAATTAGTATCAGACAGGTATTCCGATAGAAGTCGTGACGTTCTTCAAACAAACTGTAATCAATAGAAGTTACGGAAGCTGTTTCTGTTGGCAATCAATTTGAACTGGAGTAACTGTTGCGTAGCGGATTTATAATCTTTCTCAATCTAATCCTGTCCAAACTTTCTATAACTTAAGCACCATCCACCGCTAGAGATTGAGGAAATGTTTTCGGTTGCTTTTATGTAATTTCTGGGAAAAGACACTCGTACGTTAATTTTTATAACAACTTAATATAACATAATCAAAATTGCAATGAAAAATTAATGAATTTTAAGTAGAAATAAGAACAAATATTGGTTTCTTTTCAGACTTACACCAATTGTTTTGTAGGTGTTTTGACATTTGCTGACAAAAATACTACAAACATACAAACTTTCTATGTAAACCTAGGCTCCAAAGGACTAAAATTTTATTTTTCAAGTAAAAATTAAACTATTTGATTCCTGTACTTGTTCAACAACAACCAAAATACTCTATTTTTCAGGCATTTTTTTCATTGTTGATAAATGAAATGTATGAAATGCAAATAAAACAATTTAATATTTGTATTCACCTGCATTAGTATTTTTAAAAAAACTTAATGTTTTATTCATTTAAAGAAAATTATGTAAAAATAATTTGCATATTTTATATCTGTCCTTCTATAATTTTTCCCGTTTTAAACATATTGCTGTAGAGAGATTTTATTCGTTGTTGAAGCCAATTTGCGGACGCATTGGTGTGAGCGTATGCTCGATTTTCTTCAAGATTTCCATGAACATTTAACATTTTACACATCTCATAAAACTCTGAAACAATTTGAACGATAAATCTTTAAAAACGATTTAACTTGCCAAATCTACG
>KB663644.1:3125100-3147560 GCA_000349025.1 Anopheles minimus | reverse complement strand
CACATCCCGGCGAAAAGTGAACCAGTGAAGCAAATACACAGCAAGCCGCACACGTACACATGTACGTAAAGAAGCACAGCCGTGAGGAGGCACCGTTCGAGTGGAGTGGGAGTTCATATTTTCAACATTATCATTAGTGCTTGCGAGTGTCTAGCGTCAGCGCTGTACGCCACCGACGATGATCGGTGCTTGGTGATAGTGAAAATTTTCACACCAGATTTGATTATGATTATGCTGATGATGGTCGGGCAAAGTTAAGGAGCCCGGTTGTGCCCGTCCGCACAATCGTCACACCTTTAAAAAGCGTCACGTGCAGCGTGCAGCGTGCCAACAGATGGAAAGAAAAGCCTAATGAGCATTGTGAGGCCGGTTGCACCAGCTGGGGAGAAGGTGCGAAAAGGGGGTTCGGGCTGGGTCCACCCCACCGTCTATCGGTGTCGACGATCGATGATTATGGTTGTTATGCGCGGATCATGCATGTAATCGAGCCATTTATTGAAGCTCGTAATCGAAAGCGGTGAGATCGGTAGCGCATATGGCTTATCGTAGAAGGCAGGAATCGAGAACAGTGGAACTTTCGGTTTTCGGCAGTTAGTTACGACACTGCGTGTTACTTCTTGCATTGTAGCCTATGTGAAACGAGTCCATGCGTTGTTGGTAATAAATCTTTGTCGATTGTCATTGTCTGAATATTCTTACTTTCTTTCACATACTGGAAAGAGTAGTTTTTTTTTATAGGAAGTATGTTACTTACGGGAATATTTTCGAAAATTCGTCATCGTCTCCTCCATTTGATGTCTCGTCGAAAACATCATCTCCTCCATTTGATGTCCTTCTCCAGTAACGTCCACGACTACCGAACGTATCAGGGTAAAATAGTGCCCTTAGTAGACACAATTTCCTTGAAAAATGCGTGTCCATATGTGGTCGTTTAGGCTACTTTAAATAAGGAACAATGATATCAAGGTAACAAAACTCCGTAACTAACTCCAGATCCTCGCCAACCAGTGATTCTTTGCAATCCAATCCACTAGACCTGTTTAGCCTGATGAAGGCTTCGCATACCGCCATGGAAGCAAGATCAATAATGTGAATGTCATACTCCAAGCCAAAGAATTGGAAAAGGCCGGGTGAAAATTATGCCCCGGTTGTCGAAGTACATGCGCGAAGGGCTAGAACGTTCCAAGAACTTCAAGTAACCGGCAGCATGGTAAACATGATTTTAATAGGCCAGAAATGGCAGACATGAACGTATTGGCTTTCGAGGATCGACTGAGAAGCCCAGAAGAGTCGCTTAAATCACTGAAGTACTTCAGTACGTGGAAGTGGAGATACTTCTCTAAACGTATTAAACCTGAATTCTATATTTTCTTCTTTTGAAGGCCTCGAATATCGCACTCACCTCCCGTCTTCTGTTGTCAAGAGACTTGATCACCGATCGTGAAGTGTATAAAGATGGGGATGATTTTGAGATTTTGTAAATAAAAAGGTTCCAGAATATTGCAAAACAACGTAGTTGTTTGGTATTTGTTTCTTTTAGACTGGTATTTTAACTAACAAGTAGCATGTAATTTTCCAAAGTTCTTCGCAGAACTTATTGTTGGCGTTTGGCGTTTACGATAGCTCCTACAGCAAGACCTTAGTGGTGTTTAGTATAAAACTAAAAGTGATTTTTTTAGGATATTGTCTCTGAAAGCCCCATTCAAAAGAGCTGCAATGACTACAACTTTGTGCAGTGATAAATTACATCTTATATGTTTTATGAAGTATTTTTATTTATTCTTTGTTTCCATCTTTACAGGAAATTTACGGTTCAGTCGTTCTTAAATGAAAGTAAATGGTATTGGAACTACTCATCTTAAGTTATAGTTCCGTTGTTTCTTTATGCCCCTTTAAAACAACTTCCCCTACGGGCCCCATATACGCAACAATAAAAACCAAGTTGATTGTCCAGAAAGAGAGAGCAAAAGCCCCAAAAAGGGACATGAACCCCACGCGCACACAGCGATTCCATTCATCATTCGGAAGTTATTTCATACGTATGAAGTAAGCGTAATCCACGAGAAAAAAATGTACTTTTTTAAAGCCCCATACCACCCATACACAAGCTGGACGATGCAGCCACCCCCGAAACATCCCCGTACCTCTTACTTTAGCCCTTCCCCGTACCGGACCCACCGCAAGGACCGATAATGTACGGCAGATTCCATGCTCACCCTCGCGGCTAACCGGCACACCGCAGTGATACGATATTATGCCGTAATTCGGCACCACAAGAAGGTGAACAATTATCGGCGTACGCGGTACATGGGTTTTATTGGGAAAATTGTCGATGGTGTAATTTTAATTAAAGCGAGTGGAAAGTGTTCCATTCCACTTTCGGGAGCGCAGATGCGCCAGGCACGTTGACCGGGCGCACGGCTGAAGACGGGCAGCGGCAATCGCAGGCGTAATATCACAAGGAGGGCAATGGATGCAAATGGTCTGCAACACAAATTCCACACTGGTTGGTCCAGTCGTGAGGTCATGTGTGCCACCGACGGGCTAGACATTCCTCGTGATGAGTTTTCTGTGACATAATGTGGTTCCTCGTCTAACCGAGCGTTGAAATCTTTCTCGAGCTGCGAGCAATCTCTGAAAGAAATAATCTCACGCGTGTATAAACATAAGCGCACATACAACATTTAGTTTCGGGGCATTCTTGCTGCAAGGTTTAGAACAATTATTTAATTCTTTCAGAAATATTTACCATCGTTTTTTAAAAATGTAGATGAGGAATTTAGTACGCATTGTAAAATTTGTAAGCACTCAAATTTGTAATCATATCAAGCAACAAGCGATTACAAAACATAGAATCTTGCACTATTGTTTATCAAATATTATTTAAGCGTGTGTTTAAGAATTGAACATTTATTCTGAATATAAAATTAATTATATTCTTTGCTTTATCATTACTCATTTCTTTCTATTTTTTTATTTTTAAGATATTTGACCAAAACTTATTTGTCACAATACACTAGTAAATATGTAATAGAAACTAAATGTTTAAACAAATCTTGAAGATCGATTTTTACAAATTTCGAAAAGTTATACCATCAACAATGCTTTTTTTATTAAGATTAATGGCCAAATTGTTCATTTACACATTCTATGAACCCCTTGCTACCAAAGCTGAGGCTTTTTAATTCGTTCAAATGATACAATCTAAACCATTCCAGTCTCGGTTCCATACCCATACCTATCCATTTAAACAAATCCTTTTGTCCGAACTCACGCTACTAATGACGAGGTTCGGAAATCCAATCCTGATCGCGCACTCGAAGCTCATAATGCGTGTAAGTGTACCATTCGTTTCGTGCTTTATTATGTACCACCGTGTGGGGGGGCTATCAAACACCACAAGTCATCGTCGAGCGTACGAAAAAGTACTGCCGTGTCCTTCCTGTAAATGAATATTACCCACTACTTATCGCCCCTCAAAACCGGATGCGATTTCAAAGTTTCACACCACAGAAAGGGAAACCATTTGCCTTCGCCTTTAGCCACCGTTCCACTGCTGCTGGGTACGCTTCCACACTCGGTGCCCGCGAAACAATGGAAGCTCAAGGACGTGACTTAGAACATGCTCGAAATCGTTTGCTGCTCGGACAATTGCGTCCGGTTCTAGCGTGGTAGCGGATTTGCTACTAGCGTTTGTGATCCAGTTCTGCAACGGCAAAAGGCTGTCGGGGAGGAAAAATGGTAGTGCGCATAAGTTGCAGGAGAAAAATACACCTTAACGCCCACCACTACAAAACCTTGAGGTTTAAGCAATATTTAATGCCATTTCAACAAGCAAAACGTATTACTGCTTTACGAGCGCTTAAAGTCTATACAAAAATCAATTTATACATTCTATATTTTAAAATCTTTTTAATTTTTATTTTTACACATATTTTATATTTACAAACGGATTATTAAAAATTTATAAATAAAGAAGAGACTCAACTCTTAACAACACACCCATGGTTTCGCTAAACATCATGTTTAATAAACCATCCAATAAAATGTAAAAATAAAGCTTAAATATAGCTTAAAAAGTAATTAACATCAGTAGTACATCGCACCACCTATTCCATCATCTGCTGGCTGCAAAACAATCTCCTTCCGCAGCACAAATTAGCACCTGGTCAACGTCGGTCATGGTCGAACTGACTCACGGTAAAATCATTAAATGTTCGACCACCATGGCACGAGAGTAAATCAACCTCACCTTACCGTTTGCGCATAATTCGTAATGAAGCTGAACCAAACTGTTTCGGGTGTGGCCGAAGATAGGGCGGACAGAATTCGACCACCCCGAATGCCACAGCTGCTACCAATCGATTGATCTCCATTGCGCGCTCCATTACATTGCTTGGATTGATTGTCCTTCTTTTTTTCTGCTGCACAAACCGTTTCCCACACTGCTCAAATTAATTAGCCCGTAACAATGTTTCGCGGTAATGTGTATCACTGGTAAGTAAAGCCCAGGGCACGGTAAGTCCATTCCCTAAGCACGTCATTTATGAACGTGTAAATAAAATCGAATGTCGCTCGTGGGTCTTCCACGAGGTTTTACAAATTGTGCCTTTTACCTGCACTTTGCCAGAGTGTACCACCCCATTCCCTAACGTCTGACCGCTTGAATCGATTAAGGCAGGGAATATGAACGACCTGTCACGAGCTCATATGTCAAACTGTTGACGGTATTGATTTGAATGGATAGTTTTCCTTCGGTAACTTTCTTCATAGATTGTAGCACATTCTTGTTGGCAGATGTAACAAAAAAGACACTAAACTTAATACAAAAAATGAATTTAATCCCTTTTAAATTTGAAACAATTTAAGAGCAAGTAATTTTTGAGCAGTTTGAAACAATTATGTTACAAACAAAAAGAAATATGAGAGCCAACATATTCGCATAGAGGAAATCTTCTGAAAATTGCCGCTGTATAAACAACCCTAATAAAAGAGTTTATTGTAGATTATTAAACTTAGTTAATTTCTAGTTGGATGCTATAAGAACGGTACTTAAGTGCTATTAGAACCAAGGGGAGAAGTAATCCCCAAAGGTAAGTTAGCCAAGTAGTTTATGCTAGCACTAGCTGCCGGAGCTGTCATCAAGGCAGAGGATAATCTTATTCTAATTGATTCTCAACAGAATAACTATTAAAACTTTTCCACAACATTAGCGGGTATCCTTAGATTCTGCTATGTTCTCCTAGCTTTCCTTTCTTCCCACTGCAAGTTTTCCAAATGTCAAACCCATCATGTGATCTTACTTCCTATCTCGTAGCTTGATAAAACTGACGATCCGAATCCTACATTCATTTGCTAACTAAATCATCCACATTTTTGACGACTTAATGAATTCCTTAAATCCTCAAATAATCGTCAACCTAGAGCTGGGTTTTCGTTGAAGTATAAACAACAATGCTATTTTGTTTCCTCTCGTTGATTTGCAAGCTAGCCTGGAATCTGTTTATTCATTGTGAATACTTAAAATAAAACTTAATGTTTGAGCGTTTTGTTCCAGCGCTATCAATAGAAGCACCAACTTAAAGGTCACATCACACTCCGAAGTTAACTACTCATTTATTATTATAAAGCAGATCACCACATCTTTCACATCTTTCTTTCATCAATTGGAATAGAAGCAGAAATAACCAAATAATAAAAAAAAATAGGAATATCATCTGGAACAGGATTTTATTCCCAATACATCCCATTCCCCAAAAAAAACATTTAAAAAACCATTTATTTAAATACATCTATAATCCTTTGTATCTCTATCCGAGCATTTCCTTCTCATAATCTACATGTTAGTTACAATAACCGGAAAGGTCATTGTTCTTTCCTGCCATATTGTAGTACAATCGTTAATTAAACACACACAAACGAGACATTTTCAAATCTTTATCAAAACTTAAGTGTTCTTCCGAAATATCAAGGCGAAATACGTTGGCGCAGAGTAAAACCATTTGTTTAAAAGTTCAAAAAATAATGTTTCCTCCCCATAGCAACGGCAAAACGTACGATACGAACCGTAATTACTTGCACAACACTTCCCCGGAACGTTCACTTTATAGGTCAGTTGATCTTTCAAGGTTGCGTGCGCAGAAAAACGTGCGACCGTATATCGCTCAATTTATCATTCCTTTAAAAGTTCATTAATTGGCGCACTTGTACCTAAAAATTGCAAAACAATCAACAAGGAAATGGGCCATTTTTCACCCTACACAACGAAGGCGCTCGAACGAATTTGAACACCACCAGCAGTCATAAATTCTCCATATCCCATTCATGACGGAACGTGTCGGTTGGTTTGGTTTCTAAAAAACTCTAACCACTATTCTATCGATTGGAAGTTTTCCAGCAAAACTTATCCACCCAAAACTAACGGCTTGGATTGCTGTTAGATGTAATGATCTGCATAATTATTCGAACCCATTTCCGAGTTCATTAGTGTTCATTTCGCAAACGGCACGGAGGCAGAAAAAGAACATTTTAATGTCACCAATCACCGTGGTCAGTACGCCTCGAGGGCTAAATGTGTGGTTAATGGTGTCTGTTTTTTTATTTATATCCTATCCTCCGCAGAAACGTTTTTGTTTTTTTCTTAAAATCGTAAAGCTTAACGAAACTGTGGTCATCGATCGTTAGTCATTTGAAAGAAAAGAAAAACATTAAAAGTATCGAGCAAAGCACAAAACTCTATTATTACTATTCATCACATTGTCATATTGGCCGTACATGGTCCGCACAATACGCCCAACGATCAGTGCCACAAGCGGCCAAACATACGGTTTTTCACATCACATGTTTGTTATGTGCGCGCTACACCTTTTTTGTCATCGATTTTGGTAACCGGGTCTACTGCATGATTATTAATTTGTTCTCAGAATGCAACCGATCGAAGCCACTGATGATCGATCACTGGATTTGGTGCTGCAAAGGTATGTTAATCCTTACGCGAAGGAGCTCGGTGAGAACTGTAGTAGCACGTACATCTAGCGCTGGATGTGATGAAAGGACGAACGGTTGAATCAAAACGCAAGTAACGCAAGCATAACCACCGATCGACAAGCAACAAACAATGTGCCGCGGAACAAAGCACAACCGAAAACGCACCATCAAAACAGAGCGACCTAAAGCGACCGCAGCACATTAATCATTTGTCAATAGAATTTTTGGCCACCATGAATACGTCTCTTTACTGTAAGTGTGCTGGACAAAACTAGCAACAACACGTCCCCAACAACGTCCACCCCATGAAGGGACACACGGTATGTAACTTTATCCTAGCGCCGGACCATTTTTGTTCCTGCTACAAATGGGGAAACTAGATGTGTACCCCCGAAGGGCACCGGCACTGGCACGACATTCCAGTGCATTCCACGGCACTGGTCACACAGCGCAACGCACACACCACGCCTTGAATTCGGCGCACGGGGGCTCACCTTGCCACTCACAGCGATCGAATTATGCTCACGATCATTATTATGAGCCCGTAAAGAACAAGGCACAAATCGATTTGCTACCATTGCACCAAGCACTTAGTGAAACGGACTGTGGGATAAAAAACATTGTTAATATGGTCATGAAAATGGACTTGCGAAATTGAATACATTTATTTGCTTGACTCAAACACTTCGTTTAGGGGGAAAATTTAAGGGTTGTGATTTTTTTCATTAAATAAGATAATATCCAACCTATCGATTATGCATTCTTAAGGCTCCCTTGAATACCCACCGAACTCATTACCGTTGATATCCGTTAGGACACGCTTCGCTTTCGATTATACGATTGTCTGTTAGCTGTAGCACGAGACTACTGCTTCCGATGTTGTACCAATCGACGCCTTAGATATTAAAAAAACAACATTACTTCTATTCTCGTCCACACCTTTACGCTATACTGTGCCGTAGTAAACCGTCGCTGGAAGTACAGCAAATAAACAAACCACGACCACGGTAACCAATAATCGAAAGTGAATGGAATACGAAGCCGATGGTCCCGGTTTGAAGGGCTGACCGGTACAGGGAAATGGTGCACGCTTAGTTCACATGCCAGCCCTCTCAGGAACGATTTGAACCACATTTCGAGGGAAACAGGTTATCGGGTGGAATGAATCAGCCAGCAAGCCTACGTGTAGTTTGGTAAACGTGTGCACAGATCTTCTAATGACTATAGATGGCAGTTTTTTAAATAATACATTAACAAACTGAACAATAATTCAATACAGTGTAATGCCGTTCGTATTGCTGGATTGAGTGATTTGATAAATAAATGCAAAACTATACAATATTCTGAAGTTGGTTAGTTTCAGAAAATAACTTCTTTATTTAGAATAAACTACAAAATAGAATAAAATTGTATCCCACGACTAACCTCCGTGAAATTTATGTGTATTTTATTATAAACGAGAATTTGCCTGACTAAGTGAACAAAATAAATTTAAAAAAATCTAAATAGCATAAGACAATGATGACGCTCCAAAAAGCATATGACAAGACGTCGTAAAAATGATGGAATTAACCAAAAAGACATTAAGTCAATGGTAATTAATATTAAAATCATAATTATATTTAAACTCAACTGAGTTAGCATCTAATTATTTAGTTAGATGCTGCCGCGACATTCAACACTGAAAAAACTAACGGATCATTCCCATTTTGAGTCACTGAGACCATTTAAGTACATAAGTTTTCCAAACATTTCTTTTTCTTTTAAATAGTTGAATATCTAAAACTAGTAGGTATTGAATTTTTATAAGTATTTATGTAACATATACCCCAGCTACCATTAAAAAAATTACACATTTCTAAAACATTATTATATTTTTATATTTTTATTATTTTTCTATTATTTCTATATTTTTTCAGAGAAGTGTTCTTAATAACTAAAACCTAATCTCCTCCTTCCACTACCAGGATACACCTCATCCAGGGTGAACTTGATAGTATTAATATTTTAAGTCGTCCTGTATTAGTCTGTTAATCATACATCGTCCCTGAGAGAGTAGAGTTTTTCTGTTCTAAACCGTAAGTAATGTTCTTAGGAACTGCCGAAGCATCTGTAGCACAATCTCGTCGTCAAAATAATATAGATATAGCAATAATAATAACAAAAAACCAATAAAACAAAGAAAACAAGTAAAGAAAAGCTAACAAAAACAAACGATAGTGCGTACTATATATGGGAGAGAAAAGAAAATAGAGGAATGGAATCACAAGGTGATACTGATCTCTTTGGCGAAGTCGAAAATAATCTTCGCTTGGTTCCTTCCGATACCTAAACATCTGTTAATCCGAATCTTAGTGCATCGAATTCCACAGATGACCAGAGGATGTGGTAGATTTCGTGATATCCGATGCTACCGATACAAACCTTGGAGTCTGGCATGCGGATATCTGTGGTGGGATAGAATATAGCAAAAGATCAGAATGCAGAGGAATCGATCTCTCAAAATAGTTGCCATCAGATCTTGCTAGTGCTACAGATTTGCCATTACATTTCTGGGGTATGCCGAATTTTGTAGGCAGCCAAATAAGCGATATTGATACATACTTATACGTAAGATAACATAAAAGAAAAAAGAAAATTAATTGAAATAATGTAGAGTAAATCATGGAATAGACAATAAATATAAATTTAAGCTGTTTTTCTGATTTAATGTTGGATTTGTTGATAAAATGTATGCAAACCGAGTGTAAAATTGTTATTAAATTTGTGATATACGATATACTTAGGCTCCTAAATCAACGATATGGGTATGATAAGGGAGGACTAATACAATTTATTCTACTTCTTGGCGTAACCTCCTATTCGGCTATTTTTATTATAAGTGGCTTATTAGACTTATTTTATATTCTTCTTGCCGTACGAAAACAACTTCTTTCCGTTCTTGCCGTACAAAAACACGTTACCTTCACCCCATTTGACGCATTCCAATACAATATACTCCAATTCAAATGTGTTGGAACAGAACAGTTCCGTAATGTAGTTTTTTACACCTTTTTACATTTATTTTCCCTCAATTAGCGTGATTAGCTAGATATTTATGTTACTGTTATTATCTAAACTAAAGAAACTAGATATCTTCCATTCCTACAGAATGCAACATTGTAACCTTTCCGATCGTAAAACCAAGGGAGTGGCAATACCGTAATGAAGCGACTGGCGCGAAAAAAATAATCCGTCCTATTAAAGCCCCATTACTGTCAGCAAATAATGTTATTACTCTCACTGCCACACTCCCGTACCGGCATGGAGAGTGCGAGCGTACAGTAGATGTGCAGAAGAAAAGAACAACCACCACGCAAACAGCTCGTGCAGCTCGTTTAGACTTCCTGTTTGCTCTGACCCGATACACTTCATCATCAGCCGTCAAATCGGAGTGAAATGAAAATCGACCAGCAGAAGGGTTTGAAAACGTTAAGCCGCAACGTCGCACCGCCGGTTGCCACCCAATCAAGAACTTCCTGAAAGATCTCCCCCAGAAAAGAAAGGGGCCCAGGGCCAGGAAGGACGACGATGCGGGTCTGCTAACTGCGGGTTCGTGCCTTTTGCGAGTGCTCCCCTAATGAGTCCCGTTCGCGTAACGCAAACGCCGCGGTTCGATTGTCCGGCGAAGAATATGAGGCAAATCGGAAAGCCCAAAGACACCGCAAGAGGTACGAAGGGTCGGAGAGGATCAAAGATTGAAAAGAAAAGTGAAGCAAGGAGATGAGAGCAGTGTTGGGCTGGCTCGGTGGCGAGAAGGAAGTAGAGCATAATGAAAGTAGGAAAGGAGGGTAGGGGGTTCAAACACACACACACACACACTTTTAACAACTCCTCCGGTAGCCAGCATTACTTCAGCAGTGCTAAAGAGAAATTATCCACCCCGACCGCACACTTACTCCCCCAAACAGGGTCAGCATAAACCTGGCAGCATAAGAAGTATATGTGCGCGCAAAATGGTCACGCTTTTTTTTTTTTTCGTTCATTCACTAGCCCTATCCAGACCACCCTAACCACAGCACGACGTCCTGCAATTGTCCAGACACTACCACCCCGTACATCCTCCTCACCTCCCCCGGGACAGACCATTCTTTGCCCGGGGCCGGATTTTCGCTGGATTTTCGTAGCCGCTCTCATTACATAAGCGAATGTAGAGCAAATACGAAATTGGCATTTTGCTGCTGCTGCTGCCCACACGCCACCTTCTCGAACTTCGACGGCACCACCATGGCGTGGCGTTCGTACGTAGGAAAGGCACTGTACTTGAACCGGTGCCATGGATGCTTGCGGTGGAGACAGTTTTCGGATAGGGAGAGCACTTACTACCGAGACCGGGACGAGATGCTGGGACGGAGGGATCGAGCGGGGGGGGAGTGACCACCCTAAGAAAAGGGTGAGTTTTCTGCACGATCGATCGACGTTGTATCGTTGCTGGGTGGGTGGTGGTTGGTTGGTTTGGCGAACGATTGATTCCCGGCTCCCCGCCCGGTACAATGTTTGCCGGAAATTCTCACTCTGGCGGCGGTAAACCATTTTTTTCCATAAGGTCATTAGGCAGTAGTTGCATAAACATCGTTCAGCAACGGTTTGACAAAGCAAATTAAAGCATTACTGACTTGTTTGATTATGTGCTCCACAGGAATGTAGGCTGCTGTGTCAATAAACTTTAAGTTCATCAATAAGATAAGGCATGATTGTTTTATTATGAACAATATAAATGAGAACTCAAGAGTGGTTCATCAAATAATGGAAGCTCTACAGTTTTTTAAAATAAAAAAATGTTATTATACACATTACAGCTCTAGTATTAACCTCTAAATGAACAAAAATACCATGCAAAAATCTATGTTCAAAACAGGTTCCCTCTTATTTGGGTTAAATTTTTCATCACTCTTTTGCTGAATGCACCGCCAACCACCAACTGCTGTCTGTACACCGTACACACATGTTTATCTCCTATATCGATCACTCCCGATTGGCGAAGATCGATCGCGTGGAACATTTTTGTCGCTGATCGCCATGTCCTGCGTGTCTTTTCTTCTTCTTTCACTTCCCACTAATTGTCCCACATTCTGGCCGGTGCAGTGTAATTAAGGGGCGCACTCGGTCACCATAACAAAACTTGGGCTTGGAAACGGTTTTCATATCATAAAACGTGATAAATTGCGAACCCCGATTGGACGCAATAGGCGGATTAACGATCGATCAGATATGAAGCATTGGCACATGCAAAGGACTTATTTTGATGTTGTTTTTTTTTGTAATATAAATTTTGTTTCTCTCTCTCTCTCTCTGTCTTTCCTTTTGTGAATTGCGATGTGAAGCAGGGATAATGGGTACGAGATTAGTTCGATATGAGCGGGTGTTTGTTGTTAGTTTGTGCTAAGTGGTTTGATTTTAGCTATTAATGTCCAAATACAGACATCGGGTCGTGATCTGTCCCTAGGGCTAGGTTGTGCGAGCTATGCAATTTTGTTATGACGTAACGTGTCAAATGAATGTGGCATGCTTCCGTAAAAATGTCGATCACCGTAAATTAAAAATATACGTTAAATTGCAGTGGAGTATTTTTACTAAACGAATATAATTCAATCTAATTTGAAACCGTTAATTCGAGCAGCTGTGTTATAGTAATGACTAAAAACTCTTTTAATTAGTCTTAATCAACCTTCTTGTCACTACTTATGTTTCATAAAATAAGAAAACATTTTTTTTGCTTACATACTGCCTCTGTTTTATTTTCGTATTAATTTATTCGATTAATTTTAAATGAATTGGGAGGTTTTAAATGAAATTTATTTTAAATAGTTATTGTGAATATTTACTTCTTTAATCTCGTCATAAATTCATGCATAACTTGAATTAATTGTGGAAAATCGTTGAAACAATTTTTAACTTTCTGCACGTTTTGGTTCGATAGCTAGCGCCGTTTGTACATTAGCGGGGAATAGCGGAACCTTCAATCATATTCAGTTACCATAGACACCTTTCGAGCAGTTTCTCCCTCTCTCTCTTTCTTTCTAGTAGTGTAGCAGCTCTCAACCACGATGGACAGAAAATCATTTCCACTGTAGTTTCTTCAAAGTTGAAAACACTGATTGTAGCTATTTTGCTTTTTTAGTTTTTATTTAAACCTCTTAAGCACATCGTTTCGAGCGCCAAGAATGTTTCAATCCAAAAATCATCATCATCATTTGTACCATCGTATAGCAGCGTATAAAAAAAGAAACGAACACGACGTTGTTACAACCAAAATTAATTTAATCTACAAGTTTGCTAAAAAAAATTAAATCTGTTTACCTTGTGCTTACCCCAGAATATATGTGGTAGTACAAAAACTTGGATGATTTTGATAAATGATTACACAACTTATTAATAGAAGATGCTGAAGCGGTTGGAGAGCGGTTCAGATGATGTAATAACACCAGTCTTTCACACGATAGGACCGTTTCCAAATCCTTTCCACGCTAAAACTCTTTTAAGGAAGTTTGCGCTATACATGTGAAAAGGAAAACTGTGTCATCCGGTTATAATAACACGATCAGTTGACCGGAACTGGGAGAGTTTGAGCAATTGTACGATATTGAGATCATCGAGTGATTGTAGCTGCGCCTCCATCAGTCTTACTCTCTTACTAGGATAAACTATGGTTAAAAGTCGATTAATTCTCGCTTCGATAAATCTGACTCTAAAGTTCTTACTTCTAATAATCTTTTCTTAGCACCCGTACAAATTTTAAATTTCAAGAGAATAATATTTCTGCAACAATCTGAATAATTGGTACCTAAACTCAGACAAAATTTTAGAGTCACTCGCAATACACTCAATACAGTAAACGATATTTTTAAAATTAAACGTTAAAGCAATACAGACATTTTTCGATTGAGTCATAATACATTAAAATGCACATTACAATGGAATTATTAACAAGCATTGAGAAACATGCGATACACTTGAACGATTACGAATATGAAATTGATAAAAAATAAATAAATATGGATGCTCTATGGCTTATATTATTTAAACATGTTTCTACTTTCTTTAGTTTAAAGAAGACCATCCTTCAATTTAATTATTACAATACAAACTGCATGGATAACAGGTTAAAGTATGTTTTTATAATCAATAAATCTTCTGCTAATTGACCGAGCACAACTAGGGAACCGGGGGCACATTAAATTAAGTTTAGGTTAAATTCTAATTGTAACCCAAGCCATATGGCCGATCTACTTGAGTAAAAAATAATAAATTATTGAAACTGAAAACACATTCTAAACTCATTTCAACAATTCATTCCACTGTTATCTTCTTCTTCTTTTTTGGCGTAACGACCTACTCGGTAATGCCTGCCATTTCTGGCTTACGAGACTTACTAATACCACGTAGTTGGATAGTCAGTCCTCACTACAAAGGAACGGTCCAGACTGGTTTTGAACCCCGGTCCTGCCGTATGAGACAGGCGCCGCTTATCTCCTCTGCCACAGGACCGCCCCTGTTATCTTATATTGTTTTAAATTTTGATATAGTTTGAAATAATGTATAAATCCGTTTACATGATGCAATAGAGTCAACAAAACTATCATACCAAAATTAATATCTGCAACAACGGAAGCGTCACAATAATTTCATATCTATGTTTTGGCATTTCTCATAACTCCATATCAACAATCTTTTTATATCTTTAAAAAAAAACTACTAAATTTTACACTTTATCTTATCGTCATTCCATGGAGTATTTTCCTTTGTATTAACAAGTCTTCGCCCACAACCTATCCTTATGTTGTACCCAATTTATTCTATTTTATGTACAATTTTTTCGCAAGTTACGTTCCGGATGCATATTTTTTTCGTTTCCATGTTTTATTGAGTTTTTATATATTATATTTTATGTTTTTTATTCTATAATAATGGAGCCCGAAATTGTAAAAAAGCAACATATATACGCATCCGTATCCAAAGCATTTGTCTAAAAAGAGACAGCCACATTACATGAGCCCTGTACGTGACAAAAATAGATAAAAACCAAAGGAGGAAGTGAGAAACCAATTTCCTGTGTGCTATTTTTTTCCACCTAACACAAAGTGCGCGATGAACTGCTTTTGTGTGCGAGTAAAAATGTGAAAATCTGACGCATTTTTCTCAACTCGATTTCGTATCTCGTTTCTGCTCTCAGCAAAACCTATGCTTTGTTCGTTCACAGTCGGTGCTGTACATCGGTACCCCCAACCAAGAGGGGTTCCGCATACAACACAAACTCACTGGGCGACGCACACCAGCGTATAAACCAGGGGGTTTCACAACACACAGTCGCCCCAAAACACATGCGGCGCAGTAGTGCTCTCTCTCGTTTCGTGATCGGTTGACGTGCGCCCGTGACGAAGAATACGCGCAATATTTTCTCCCCAAGGGGGATGATGGGCGCCCCGAAGAAAGATTTTTCTGCCGCGTGAATCAACAGTCGTCATCATCGTCATTGTGGCCGTTGTGAGCCAAAGGGCACCAGTGCGTGGTACAGCCTTGTGTAGCATCACTTTGAAAACGGTTAGCAAGAAAAGAACATTATCCCAAGCAGTGCATTTTATGTTGTGGTCGGTTTGTGATAAGCTAGGATTGCAGTGAATATCGAAGGGAACTTTTACCGAAGGGCAACGAAATTGAAAAAAACGACGAAGGGACTGTTGCTTCTTGTGCCCCTGCTGTAATCCCCATTATCGGACACCCAAGCAAACCCCCCCGCCACCGTTTGTACACTACGAAAATAGGCAAAACACGTTACACGCACGCACACACGTAGCACAAAACCATACCCCATTGCCGAGCATACATGTATGCGTTTTGTTTGTATACATGTGCGTGCTCCGTGTGGTTGCACTTGTGAAATATTCTTCATCGCGCTACATCTCCCATTGTTGGGCCTGCAAAAGAGTAACACGCATAGCATGTTGTGATACAGTGCGTAAACTCGCGCGTGACAGACTGAAAGGGAATCTCGCACAACCCTCCTCGGCCAAAAGGGGTGTTTTTCACATTTCACAACGAGGTTAGCTACGGGTAGGGCCCGGATGTGTGCCAGTGCAAAAGTGTCGCCGACGAGTGAAAATATATTGAAGAAAACAACACGAGAAAACCCAGGCGCAATTGTGTAACAAACATCCTTACTGTGGGGTGAAAAGTTGCGCCAAAACAAACAGCGTAAAGTTTTCCACCAGCAGAAAATGTGCAGCAAAGCACGTGTTTAGTGTAGTTTTTCAAATTTGCTGACAGATTGTGTGCACCTACTGACAGTTCGATGGATTCGGACAGCTTGCTGAGCATGAATTTGGCACTGAACGTGGCTCGGAAGTGTCGTATCTGCGGCATGGACATACTCGATCTCACGTGCGCCTTTCCGATCTTTGGTAACGATCGGTTGGATCAGAAAATCGAACGCTATCTTCAGCTCAATGTAAGTATTGTAAAGAACATTTAAAAAAAAACAACATTTCTACTAACCAGAAATACTGAACGGTGGTTTGTTACTACCTTGGAGAATGCCTACTATGTTTACTAGTTTGACATTTGAGGAACCTTCATGTCAATCAGTCTCCATCCCGCTTTACTACAGTTTGTAGATGCTTTATTTTGAAAATAAGGCAAATTAGATTCGTCGTCTTTTAACTTCCTTCGATAGAAAATACACTTCAGAGTGTAGTGTGTGGTACACACAGTCATGATGGCCTTGGTAATAGACGACCGAGATACCTTCAAGCTTCTTAAAATTAGAAGAAACGAGAGAGCAAAACCGCTGCACGGCGTTAAACAGGGACAAACGAGACAAACAAACAAGTTGTGTGTAAAATCTCGTTCTGCACACTAGGCCACTGCATTAGTGTGCTCTCACGTTGGTGTAAAAAGAGCGCGCATTTTCTGGGTTGTTATGATGGATGGGAACCGAGGGTTAGTAAACGTGTGGAGACGCACAAATGCATTTCGAGTATCAGATGAGATGGATGCTTTCTTTCACAGGTATTACCTGTACTCCTGCTTTCCGGTAACAAACACAAAGAATTGCACTCCTTACTATCTCTACTACGAAATGCATTCTACTGTGAAATGCACACAGAAGTTTGATAAAACCCGCAAATAACTTCAACAGCGCTTTAAACAATTTGCTACCGTTCTGGGGCTCCTGGCAGAGATTTCTTTTGGGAGTGAGATAGCACTTGATGTGAGTAATTGTGCGAATCTACTAAAACAAGTAACGTGTTAGTAAGAGCGAGAGAGAAAGAGATAAAGGAAAAAACATTGCCTTCTAAACAAACGTACCTCATCTGGTGTCCTGCACTAAATGAGACGGTTAAGATTAAATCTCACACTCTTTGTGATGTACTACAGGGAATGAAGAAAACAATCGTGAGGGCAAATAGTTGGATCAGAAATAAGGGAGGAAAGTGTACTGGTAGTAGTGGCACGGTAGGACACCTACACCAACAAACATTGACTATACTGCTGTTGTATAGTATTGATTTTATTTTTAAAAACACCTCACAATGTCAATGTTTCTACACACGCATACACCTACAGTCAGCTATTTCCAATGCCACAGAACTGCGACGTGCAATATAGCCCCATCGCGTTAGAGAGAACGAGAGAGAGAGAGAGAGAATGAACCGAATGGATTAGTAGTGTAGCACTGAAAAGAAACTCATCTCGCGGCTGCATCGTACAAAGGGCTCTCTGAAATGCTTTTGTTACCCTCGGCTGCAAGTGCATGCTACAATCAATGCACCGCACACACCATCATAACCCCCCAACCATACGTACAGTGTGATAAAATGCGCAACAGTTGTATCTGTTGTTTCGCTCAACGGGGCATAGAAAATTTCGCGCCATTTTACCACACGAAACCGTGCTCCTATTCGATTCAAAGTGAAAGCTACGGTGCTTGTTTCTGGAGAAAGGCGGTCTGAAAAACTGAATCCGATGACCAGTAAAAATTGGAACGCACCTTTACGCAGCTTGTGTGGGGAATTCACGCACATTTACACCGTATGACAACGCGTGTGAACAGATTTTACCACGTGTACGTAGAGTGCAAAAGATGGCGAGCGAACGAAAGAGAGCTTAGTGCGTGATTATGCAAGTAACGCTAGTAACCAAATGGACGGAGCGAGACATGTTTAGCGCGCGAGATCTCCTATCTTGCTCTAATATGCTGGTTATGGCGTAACCTAGCGACCAGCTTACGCTTCGGCTCCACACACAGTGCACGCGTTAAGCCGCCTCCGCGAGAGCGTACGCTATAGTTTTGCCGAGGCTCTGCGTGTGCGTGCAACGTGTGGCGAGAGATCGTGCAAGCGGGAGAGCAAACAAACAAACCCCTCGAGCAACCTTCAACCCCTATCGCTTTGCTGTCCCATGCTGCCCAGCGTACTTGTGCGATGCCGTCCAACAGGTGCTTATTGTTGCCGAACGTTTCAAATGTTGTTAAAATTCTAACATTTTGTGACTGCAATAATTATTAAAAATTGTCATAGAATTGTATGTATGACAATGTAAAACTTCACGGAAAAAAATCTAACATTTAGCATTGAAAAAATGGCTAGTAGTACTGTTTTGTTCTGGTTTCAAATTGTTGATAAGTTTTCCGCTTCAGTTTATGATAGATAACGGTTCTGTAATTATTTATTGTACTTCTCATTCGCTTCAATAGTTCAGGCCACTACCAGCGGCCAGCTTGAAAGGATTTTATATCTAGAAATCCTGTTTGCTGTAATGACTCTACTAGTTAAATGTACAAGAACTTAATTGATAATAAGAAGAATCTTAGTTTGATCTTTTAACATAGTCTTAATATTTACTTAAGCTCACTTTCAAAGTCAATAAAATATGTAAATTTTATGTGGAGTAAATTAATGTATTTAATTCATTTTAGGCTGGTACCTTTTTTATGAGGAAAATGTTGAAAGCTCAGAACCTAAAATGAATCCAAACTAAACCCGCATACAAACAGCGTAACATTTCCCACAAAAATATGTTACAACAAAAATTAAACTTTTTTTATTGCAAGAATAGTAAGAAGTTGTGTAATATTGCTACAAAACCTCTCCCGTTTGATAGATTTAGTGTTTAGATCCAGTACAAACCCACTTGAAAAAGGGCTTCTTATAGACAAGTCAGTTAATTCCGTTTAAAATGTATTCAAACTCAATTTACACCCTTCAAGTCAAAATTATAAAAAGTTAGATCAGGAAATGCCTGTTTATACACAGCATAACCAACACTAGCTGTTATTCTTACCAGGAAGATTGTTTAATAAAGATGCTCTGTAAATATAATTGCATTGTAATCCATAAATAAATCCATAAGTAAAGAAAGTTATGAAGATTAAACATGGATATGTTCATAAGTACAAATATTTTAGAACAATCTTTCTTTAAACTCTCAGCATGTAAATTGGCTACAATTTCATTCGTCGATCTAAACAACTTCAAACAAATATTTAAAAATATTCGGTTGCTTTACAAAAACTCTACCAGGTATTATTTTTTTATTATCATAACATTAATGCATGTACAATATTTTAAATGAGAGAACAATAATTTTTAAAATGATGAACATTTATTCTAACAAATTCCCTGAATATGTTAATAACTTGAAATAAATGTACTAAACCGTACCGAAACAACATTCGTTTCAGATTCAAATCGATGATCTCCTCCCGAAATGTATTTGTGGATCCTGCTACCTGAAGCTCGAAAGTATTGATCAGTTCTCGTTGATGGCGAACCGTACCGAAGAAGCATTCCGGTCATGGCTGAGTCGCCTACGGGGTCTCAACTGTCCGGCAGAGGCAGCGAAAAATGTGAACGTAATGTTGCCCCTATACCGACCCGACCCGGACATTGTCGATACAAGGAAGGGAACCATATTATGTGCACCGAAGATTGTTCAGAATATTCCAGCACCAGCGATGACGTTGCCCAATCCACCAGCAAGCAGCAGTCCTCCGGATAAGGGTATTATATCGTACAGTGACCTAAAGCTTGGACTGCTTATTAAGGATCAGGAGCTGCTGAAGCTGATCCTGAAGGCGCTCAAGTGGGCAGAAAATGATCGACGAGCATCGTTTGAGGTGTTGATACAGCGGCTTAAAAATTCTAGCTTTCGCGAAATTCTGTCTAATCGCAATTTGTTGAATGATAGCGATCTTACTCAGCTGCTCAAGTCGTACATTGGCCAGGGTGTGATGAATAGTTTTGCATCCGCATCAGCTGGCACGGTACCTTTGAATAATAATGTTCCCCCGACGGTCCCGCTTCAACCCAATGCTCTGGATCAATTCAACCAAACAAACGAATATTTTGCAGAAACAAACAAACCAAAATCGGTACATCACACTGGCTTGAATGTGGCGATGCCACCAACTGGATCGGGAGCCATCAATGTGAATGAGTACCGAATGGATGAGGCGAGCGTCACACAGATGGAGGTAGGAGTTGATCCTGACCTGTATTTACCATACGAAGACGAGGATAGCAGCAATGCAACAAAGTTTGAGGCAAGGCTGGATGATCGCCAGGAAAATACGGTCACCATTAAACTCGTTACTACGAACGTTGCAGGGGATATGATCGAAAATAAGCGAGTGAGTCATAACTTAGAGATTTCGCAAGTTTTACCACCTTAAATGATCATGTAAAATCTTTCTTTGTAATTCCAGATGATACCAGCAATTCTAAATGTTCGGGGTAACAAACGATTTCAATGCAGTGCATGTCCGGAATGCTTTGAAACAAACGGCGAACTTCAGCAGCACATCGTGAGAAGACATCTGCCTCGAACGAACCGTACAGTGATGACCGACCAAGGCAAACCGGCTATCAAAATTCGAGTTCGAAAGAACAAACCTGTACCGATGTCAATTTCCCCGAATGTAATTCCCAAGGTATCATCAGTCCTCGCGAAACCTTCTCCGGTAGTGCCGGTTGAAAGCATTGAATCAACATCGCCTTCTCCAATTAAAATTGTTCCGTTAAAAATTCCGGCCTCGACCACCATCACCGTTGTTCCGGCAAACGCCCCAGTAAACCCGATCAAACCCGTGAACGACCACAAACTCGAAATTAGCACTACGACCGAAAAGAAACCACCCCTGCAATCTCCACCAAAGGAGCAGCTTTTGGTTCGTAAATCTAAACGGAAGTCCTCGATCAAGCTAGACGTTAGCTCACTGCTAATGGAAAAGCAAAAGAAACGGAAAGTTCCCAAGGAAGAGCAACCAACGACATCACAATCAAAGTCCTCCCGAAAGGCCCACGTCTCCTTCTGCACACTTTGCCGGAAGAAGCTGACACCGCGAGAAAGTATGCGCGATCACATGCAGCAGGAACACTCACGCTTCGAATGTGAAAAGTGTGACCGGGCGTTTAAAAGTGCACTCAATCTTAACCGTCATCAACAGTATCATACGAATGTGGCCGGTACCATCACAACGCCGAACGTCGCGAAGAGTGCGACACAAAAAACGCCCAAAGTGAACCAACAGCCTGAGGAACAAACGTACAAATGCACCTACTGCGAGAAGGCATTTAAAAGAAATCATCATCTAAAGGTATGTTTCTGATGATCTTCCCACTTTAGTTTTATTTACTCACATTCCCTTCCGAACATTCTAGCTACATCTGAAACATCACACGAAGGATGCACCGGAGCGCGGATCAGAGGAAAAACCAGCGACCGGAAATGGTTTACGGAGACGTGCGAAAGATAACCATAGTGCCATTAGCAGCGTGCTTCACGTTAGCGAGACGAGCACCAGAACAAGGAAGGCGGAGGCGTCCAAACGTAAAAGTACAATGAATAGAAAAGTTAGATTTTCTTGCTAGGTTAATCATCCCATTCGCTCAAAACCTATGCATCGGTGCTTTTGTGTAGTTAGTTGTGTTAATTAAGTTAATGTTAGTTGTTGTTTCTTACAAAGAATTGCTTTTATTGTTTTGATAGATGTTTAAGAGAAATATTTTACGAAATAAAATTACGTGAAATTCACATGCAGTAATATTAGTACTTAAAATGAGGTCAGGAGGGGTCAATTGATGTGATGGACAATCTTAAGTCTCTTATTCAACTCCTGGAAATGTGAAAAGGGCGTCTGTTTCTGCAAACATATTCTCTTACTTACTTACTTGGTCTTGGCCTGCAGCAGGAGTGCTCTGAACCGCTCAAGGCCTTCGTCTGCCAATTCAAAATCATCGCTCCACATTGACCTAACATGCTTTTCTGTACATATATGTAAATGGCCTAAAACCAAACTTTACGGGTTGTGTCGTCTGGTGTCATTCACATTACATGAACAGCCCACCGAAGCCTGGCGAGTCTATCGCGTAGCACGACAGTAACGACAGTTGTTCCACACATACGGTATCAAAATTTTGAGAATTTATCTCTCAAAC
>KB663644.1:3081609-3125090 GCA_000349025.1 Anopheles minimus | reverse complement strand
ACCGAAAAGAAACCACCCCTGCAATCTCCACCAAAGGAGCAGCTTTTGGTTCGTAAATCTAAACGGAAGTCCTCGATCAAGCTAGACGTTAGCTCACTGCTAATGGAAAAGCAAAAGAAACGGAAAGTTCCCAAGGAAGAGCAACCAACGACATCACAATCAAAGTCCTCCCGAAAGGCCCACGTCTCCTTCTGCACACTTTGCCGGAAGAAGCTGACACCGCGAGAAAGTATGCGCGATCACATGCAGCAGGAACACTCACGCTTCGAATGTGAAAAGTGTGACCGGGCGTTTAAAAGTGCACTCAATCTTAACCGTCATCAACAGTATCATACAAATGTGGCCGGTACCATCACAACGCCGAACGTCGCGAAGAGTGCGTCACAAAAAACGCCCAAAGTGAACCAACAGCCTGAGGAACAAACGTACAAATGCCACTATTGCGAGAAGGCATTTAAAAGAAATCATCATCTAAAGGTATGTTTCTGATGATCTTCCCACTTTAGTTTCATTTACTCACATTCCTTTCCGAACATTCTAGCTACATCTAAAACATCACACGAAGGATGCACCGGGGCGCGGATCAGAGGAAAAGCCAGCGACCGGAAATGGTTTACGGAGACGTGCGAAAGATAACCATAGTGCCATTAGCAGCGTGCTTCACGTTAGCGAGACGAGCACCAGAACAAGGAAGGCGGAGGCGTCCAAACGTAAAAGTACAATGAATAGAAAAGTTAGATTTTCTTGCTAGGTTAATTATCCCATTCGCTCAAAACCTATGCATCGGTGCTTTTGTGTAGTTAGTTGTGTTAATTAAGTTAATGTTAGTTGTTGTTTCTTACAAAGAATTGCTTTTATTGTTTTGATAGATGTTTAAGAGAAATATTTTACGAAATAAAATTACGTGAAATTCACATGCATTAATATTAGTACTTAGAATGAGATCAGGAGGGGTCAATTGATGTGATGGACAATCTTGAGTCTCTTATTCAACTCCTGGAAGTGTGAAAAGGCCGTCCGTTTCTGCAAACATATTCTCTTACTTACTTACTTGGTCTTGGCCTGCAGCAGGAGTGCTCTGAACCGCTCAAGGCCTTCGTCTGCCAATTCAAAATCATCGCTCCACATCCAATTAACAAGCTTTTCTGTCCATATATGTAAATGGTCTAAAACAAACTTTACGGGTTGTGTCGTCTGGTGTCATTCACGTTACATGAACAGCCCACCGAAGCCTGGCGAGTCTATCGCGTAGCACGACAGTAACGACAGTTGTTTCACACATACGGTATCAAAATTTTGAGAATTTACCTCTCAAACGCGGCTAAGAAGGTTTCGTCAGCTGTGAATAAAGTTCGGGTCTAATATTCTGGTTTAACCTGATGTTCAGGGGGCCTACTTGGAGATCAGCAACCTGTCCGAGGGGCAGCAAAGAGGAGAACTGCGTGATAGTTGGCTGGATAAATAGAGCTGAAGCGATCTACGAATGAAATCCACCGGATGCTAAACAAGCATAGCCGTTATGAGTGAATTCGAATTTTGGAAAGTTGTATTTAATCAATAATTTAGTGTATATTGTATCTTTAAAGTCATTTCTTTCCTCAACAAATGGCGGCACACGGTTAACTTAAGCCGTACCATCATCCTCCTACAATCGACAAACAGTTTTATTCCATTCCGCCGTGATGCAGTTGTATTATCTTCACATTTAACATTGCTGTGTACTATATATTCGTGTTTGCTCTGTAGTACGCCGCGTCCACCGCAATACCAACAATAACTGAGTGTTTTCCATACAAAAACAAATACCCTTGGGTAAGTGAAAAGTGACGTCCAAAAGTTTGCTCTTTATCAACCGCTTTCCGGAAGATTTCATCTACCTTCAGTTACAGAGCTGTGTGGTACGTGTTTTTGAGGAATAGAACTCGTTTAACGGTTGTTGCTGTTGTCTCTTTTAAGGAATGCATCGTGCAGTGCAGTTAGGAGTGTAAAGTTACATTTTGCTTTAGAGGCTAGTGTTGGACAGTACTACAGGAATATGCTGTAGCTATGAAAACATCATACGTTCAATCGTGAAAGAACATAAGGAAGAATCATCATGAAAGCTTATTTTTAAAGGAGTAACCGGTAATAGTATGTAAGTGTTGGTTGTGCAACCGAAAATAGCAATATCAGGGAGAACTATCACATTTCTGGCAATGCGTTTATCATACCAAATCATTACAATTGTTCATATTTCGTTGCGTATTGCAGCAAGCAGCAGAGTTTCAGCTACTCTGGAGTTTTGTGAATCCTGTATTTACTGTAAGGCACGGTGATGTTTGCATTAGCAAAATGTTGCACACTTGTTGTGTGCCTAAAGGAAATTCTACATATTAACCTTCTCTTGTTTAGTTTACACTCAAAACCTTTTCTTACTAAGTCCTAGACGAGAATTGTTATTTGCCAATAAGTTTTTATTCAATTTGTCAACGGTTGATAAATAGCTCTACTACTTAAACGTTCTCAGCTTCCACAAATACGTCAATATCACAAGACTCCTGGTCTAGCTATACCTATGCAACTGGTGTGCAAGTTTTAAACAATCACCGCAAACTTCCTATGGGGTCCTTTCTTGGTTTTGTGGAAGATATGCATAGTGTTCGTTGTAGAGTAACAAACCCCCTTCTGCCAATCGAACGTCCATATCTACGTGCTGGATTTAGCGTATAAAACGTCCTTCGAGAAGGGTAACATTTACTTTTGCTCACAAACATCCGTTCCCTTTCTCTAATGAACATTTACTTGCAGTGCGAATAGGTACAGTTAGAGAATATATTAAACAATGCTTTTCATTATTGACACTATCCGTAATAGCTATTTCCCAACGTTTTAAACTCTCGACAATTGCGGAGCGGGAACGGAATGACTGTAAATATTTGCTTTAACAATGTGTGTTGGGGTTTTGCTCGTTCGTTTAGGATTTATTGTGTATTATCTGGTGCAGTTTTATTCGATTAAAAATAAGCTTTCACTCAAACCTATGGCTTTTTGGAAGAGCTACATAATATCGAGCGCTGTGGGAACACTTCCCGTCTCGGCCGCATTTGCCGCCGGATGAGAATGATCAACAAACATTATCGTTATTGCTTTTATTTCTGCTACTACACGACACTATTGCACTTGGCGCAACCAACAAATTCGTTCGCGGATTCGGTAGAACATGCTACCCCACGATTATACATTATTCGACGCAAAGTCAGATCGGGGATCGTACGCATTTGTACGTCACAAATGGATCACAAATGTTCGACTACACAAATACTACTACTACGCACACAAAACACAATAAGATCGTAACCGTCACGTTAAAGATCTACACGGAGATCTCACATTACTATAGGCTTAGGAAGTTTAAAATGAAACTGGCTAGAGAACAGTTTTGGACCGGTTTCGAACCGCAAACTTACAACACCTGGGTAACAAAAACGGTTTGCCAATTTGGGTGGGTTAAATAAAATCAAAAAACAAAACATGATTAAAAAAACATACAACACTGCATCAATGTTGCTATCGAAAAACACTGCACACCTTTAGAAGGTGTTGGAACAGCTACGGTTACCAACAGCTCGTGTTGTAAGGTCCTTTGCTTACAACCGACTTATCATGAGAGTTCTCCAATTGGTGCGTTCTGCAGCCACAGTTCGTGTATGAAGTTGTACAAATTATCGCTCACGGCCACCTGTTAACAGATTAATGTGAATTTTCATTAAATGATTGTTCAACATTGTAGAAAATCCTAGACAACATTCTTACCTTGTAAGGAGTCGGATTCAGTGTACGCTTGTGATCCTGACGCAATGTCTTCAGCGAGGCCTGCACACGCTCACGGACTTCCTCGAGGGAGGGCAACACCTGTGCCACGCGTCCCTCGCTCCAGTACACCCGGTATAATGGTTCGACCTGTGTCGGAATGACGTAAGCACGCTTCGACTCCTGGAATGGATGACGGCACAGCACTTTCTGACCAACTTCTGGTGGATTCTCGTCGACACGCTGCAGTAGATCAATCAGGGCATGTCCATCCGCACCGTATAGCCGAAATACGTTCTTGCTGCCCGGCATTGTTACTTTGCCCACGTCCTGACTCAGCTTGATGCGTGGCTGATTATTAATCTCCACCATCTTGTACACGCAGCCAAGTGCGGGTTGACGCTGGCAGGTTACTGGAAAAATACGCAAACATCATTTAGAGCACATCTTTTTTTGGCATCGTCTTAATCATCCGTTCTACTTACCCAGATGCGTTCCAATTCCAAAACAATCGATCTTGTGACCCTGCTCGTTCAGGCTCAATATCGTATCCTCGTTAATGTCGTTCGAGGCGACAATAGTCAGCTTGCTAAACCACGGCAGCTTGAAACGTTCGGCGATGCGCTCGAATGTTTCCCGCGCCAGGCAACTCAGGTACGCCAGATCACCGGAATCGATGCGTATACCGATCGCACGGTATCCTTGGTCGTTTAGCGCTAGTGCAACGGCACAAAAGTTCAGCAAACCACTCCTGTGAAAATATCATCGTAGGCACGAAGAAGAAGAGAAACAGAGCAAGAACACCCATCGTTGAAGAGAATGTAACGATTGGGGTGGCAAGGAAAATGTTTTATATTAGATCCACATTGTTCAGATAACCCAATAGCAGCTTGTAGGAGAGAGAGAAAAAGTTAACATGTTCGTATAGGTAAAGCTGCTGCCAGCGAGATATCAAAATGACACAATACCAATAGGGGAGATATACGTGGTTAGCACATTGATCGCAATGAAGAACGGAATAAATTTTGCGGCAAATGAACGACTATGGTTAGAATGAATGTTCCTGTTAAAACGTAAGAAACGCAAACACAATCTACAGAAACTACGCATGCCGTCACTGCTTTACTAAACATCACAACAAATTGATACTTATTGTAACGAAATATGTGGCTGATCATGGTATGATCATGGATGTCGATCGCTGCATCGTATTGCGTAATTAAACTAGTCACTCGTAGTGCTTCACTAAATGCTAACCTCGATAAGTGATGAAGGCTCGTCAGGTCGTAATAGCTGACCAGTTCTATATGTGACACAATTCTAGTGATATCGGCAAGGTGACGCTCAAGCCAGCACGTCCGACTATTCAGATGTATGTGGATATGTTTGAGCGATGTTATAGTGACAGTTTAGCAACGAAACATTTTGAGCAACACATCAAATAATGCGGAAAGCGTTGAACATAAAAAGAAAATTAAATATAAGAAAATCATTAATTTGAGCGCTTATCACTATACAAGGCGAAAACAAAGAGGACTTCATATATTATATATTCAATACAATGGCAGAAACAGATGTTTCAGAACGTTCATTAATTCGGCCAAATTTTAAAACAAGTATGATAAATATACTTCGTGATTCGGAATAAGCAATGATGCAATTTGTTGAAAGTTCCCTTCTATCGATGACGGCTTGGTGACGAAAATATAAGATGATAAAGCATTCAATCATTGCAAGGCGAAGGAATTTGAAGCAAGGAAACAAATCCACAAACCACCATTAGTGGTGCTGTTTGTCAGCAACCAACACTAAACATCAACGATTATTCTGACACAAGCCATGCAGAGTGCTCTCTCGGACTGTGGAAGTATATGTACATTTCGATTTCGAAGTAAACTAACCGAAGTAGAAATACAAAAACCAATACAATCAACCAATAAGAGAGATAGATGGGAATACGAAGGTGGAATCGTTGGATTAAGTAAGGAACGATTGTTTCGTTGTTGCCGAATGTTTAAATTACATAAAAAAGAAAGAAATACTGCACACAGTTTAAGACATGCCTAATAATTTGGAACTAAAACAGGGAGGCCAAATACTTGGGAGGGGTTCTATAACGTTTGTCTATCGGTAATCAATTTAAACTTTAGTACAAATAATTGTTGTTTTGTCTGACAGGATTCAATGGAAGTTTTTGTGTTTTTGCTTCTTGCGTATGGTTACGAGAAATTCACGTACACGTTCAATCCAAACACATGCGCTCCCTGCCCTACGCTTGCGGTGATTCACTGTCTCGTTGGAAAGTCCTTCGAACGAATCGAATTGTTTGCTGGTATAACGAATTTTGAGTAACAGAAAAAAGATGAATCTAACGAGATGGAATAATGTAATAAATCCATTGTAAACCATAACTGATGCCTTACGTTTGAAAAGCTATTTTAAAAATGTACAGTCGTACCAACAGCGCACCACGTCATTTGATTAGCATAGCTCATGCAAGTGTGCAGAAAGTTAGTGACTAAAGTGTTAACAGGCGAGAAGTACACCTGAGCTATAAACGTTTCAAACGAAAACATATAACTTTAAAAATATTTTCAAAAAACAAACAAATGTCCATAACCGGTAAATATATAAGCCTGCAAAGATACATTCATCTGCTGCACTAGTGTGTACCGAACAAGATTCAACATAACCATTGTCTCCTTCTTAGGCAGGTTTCTTATATGCTATGCTACACTGTTATGCATGCACAAACTCGCAAATGTTGCAACCCTATGACCGTGAGTGACTGTGGTGTATGTGTGGACTCTGTGTGTAAATGTTGTGATCGGTTTGGATGAAAGTTTTGCGTGATCGTAACGCTCTAGGGTGGGAAAAATAGATCTCAATCATTCATCGGTCACATGTGTTCGATCCGTTTGGTTAGTACATATGAACTTTTCGGCACAATCACAGCCTCAAAACGGTCCTCAATCAAACACACCAAAACCAAAACAAACGAAAAACTAACCAAAAGTTATAACACAATCATAACACTGCTTTTTGTCTGGATGAATTTCATGAAACGGGGTGACAGGATATGTAGTAACGATGGTAATGGAGGGGCGTATTCATTAATGTCCTTGCACTTTTACTGCTCTTCGCCTGCTTGTGCCATTCATTACCTGAAGGACTTTCCAACGGACTTTAGGTGGTGGATCATGGTGTTCAGCGCTTCACAGTTCGCGCAACGAGTATTCTCATCCACTCCATCCAGAGCTTCGGTTTCATTCTGCGCTTCAACTTCGACCGATTCCTCGCCCTCGTCTGTTGCTTTAAGTACATTCTGATCTTCAATGTCTTCATTGCCATTTTCATCGCTCTCTTTCACCGTCAACTCGGAGTCTAACACCGGTGCAGATTCTTCATCTTCCACAGTAATGGACGGTGGTGGATCATGACAGGATTCGTCCGGTTCTGCCGACTCCTGTTCATTATTTTCCTCATCAGCAGTTTCTTCCTCTAGTGCTTTCTCTTCCTCTGGTTCCGCATGTTGCGGACAGCGGGTTTCCTCATCTTCCGCACAGCAACCGTTACACTCTTCCTCCGGTATTTCCGGCAGCGTGTTGGTAATGATGTTCGATTGATGCATCGATTCCTCTTCTTCCTGATCGTGCAATCGACCCAAGCACGTCGATTCACACACAACACTGTCGGTTGGATCGCTCAGCTCATCCGCCGGTTCACCCAGAAGCTTATCGCTGACGCGTGACGGTTTGTACGCACATAGTACAGCACAGTTATAGAACAACAGTGAGCAAGAATAATGTTTGTTATAAGCACGATTAACTTTTGTTAGCTAACCGATGAGGATGTATTTTAAAGCTCTACATTGTGGAATGCAGACAAACACACATACATACACACAGAGACTCAGAACGAACGGAGAGATAATAATGCCGATCACCGTTTACTCACAATACAGCACACAATGTACAGGATTGGCGGTTTGGATTTGAAATGCATTATGATGAATGATACTAGTTAGGCTCAATTAATGTTCCCGAATATCTCGCAAAATTCTATCGTAACTTCCATTGAAACCACTGTCAAACAACTAAAACCCCATAGATGGAGAATCGTACAATTCCAACTCTATTTCTACAAGAACACATCATCTATCAACGAAAGAAGTTTCTCTGCAACTTTTCATTGAATGAGCCACGATTCTTGATAGACGAGCAAATTACACACTACACGATAATTATAACAGAAAAGAAAACTTAACCTTCAAATCAATTTAGAAACAAAAATAACTTTACCAATTTAAGAAAAAAATAAAAAAGAAAATATTTACAGATTACAGGGAAACGCCAAGACGAGTTTGATTAAAGAAACAGAAAAACAGACGAAACCATAGATAGTACTAACAAACGAAACATCATCCGAGAGAGTAGAGCCTAGAAGCGGAATACCTCTTGACATCGTACGTGTCGACTAGTGCCATAAACCCGTCCGGGAAGGCGATCGCGAAGGACACCATTGCCGCCAGTTCGCCCTCACTACTCTCATCCGTAGAGACGTCCAGCACGCTTGCTATTGCGGCCCGGTGTTCCATGGCCAACTCAAGCAAATCACGAGAAGTAGCTGAAAAACAAATGCGAAACAAATGAATGCAATCGAAGAATTGTACCACCCAACAGCCCACAGCTTACCATCTTCCTTATGTTGGAGAACGCGCGTCTTCAGCTCATCGATTCCGGTGAACGATGTAATATAGGCGTGGGCATGTGTACCCTTCACTGGAATGTTAAACAGCTTTCCGGCCAGCACGTTCGATGTACCATCGAAACCACCTGGTAAAAAAAAAAACAAAATATTCAGGAAAGAAAAACGCACAATGGATTAGAAATAGTGTAATTCAAAAAATCGCATTCCCTGAAGCTTCGTAACAATGCACAGTAAGAAAGTTAATCTAAAATCTGTGTTACTAACCTACTTTAGCCCATGAAACTTTGTTTTCCTTCTTCGGGTATTCAAAGTGGCGTGCTCGACTCATTTACAAATAGTTTTATTACTCATCCTCAACTTATGCCCGAGAATCCTGACTGTAACCAGGTGAATAGAACTGAACCTTAAGTTATTATTTCTGCTCACATCCATATTCCGCGAAGCCTTCCCTTCTGCTTCACGACTTTTTTTGGATACTCTTTATTATTTTTACGCATGTTAACGCATCATTAAATTGCAATATCATTGCCAAACAGTAATGAGCGCTGCAAAAGAAACTTATGCCACTTTCTGCCGCTCCATTTCCCATCCAGATACCTTCCCATGCTTCAATATGTATCGTACCAGCTGACATCAACACCCATCCTCTGCCTGTGTGCACAACGGATCGAAACGGATGTCGGCATGGGCATGAACATTTAGTTTATATGGTGATGTTATTGATCAATCTTTCCCACGAACCAACGCAACCACGCAGTGCACAAGGCAGTTGAAATGCCTCGTAATAGCTGGCTTCGGTTGCTCTAGCGAAAGCATTTCCAAAGGAAATGCAGCAGTTCTTTATTTTCCCTTCACAGCTCGAACTAAACAACCCCACGCACATAAGGGCTTGCCGATACCGATTTTTTCCATGGAACTTTGCATATAGAAGTTTTTTTTCTTACTATCTGTAAGAAGCGATGTTTCATTCTTCAATGTTCAAATCTGCAGTAATATATAACTGCGTGTTTCTATATCTAATTTTCATAAACGTTCTTCATTGCAACCTTTTAATACGTTCGACCTACACGAAAGAAACTAAGCACGTTATTGCGATGCTACAACTCCATAGCCGTTTGGGTGACTACCAAATGGTGAATCACTAGTTACTGCTGTTACAAATTGTTTGGTTACAGAAGCGTGCATCGTTCTTTAGTAGACATCATGACACTTTCCGAACGTGATAGCTTCAGATTTGTAGTCAGCCATAAATGTTCATGTCGCGTGAAATATGAATGCCCGTACCTATTTGTTACCAATACCATGAGCCATAAAAATTATTTAATGTACGGCATAATTTGATACAGCAAAAGAGTGATTGTCGTTGGATTTCAAATATGCCCATTTTTCATCTACAACAATGAGATTTTTCTTGTTCGTACTACAATTATGCTGCTATTTATTTAACCAACTTCGAAAATGAAACGAATGTTCGGATCTCTTAGTATCAGAACAACTGTGTAGCAGGACAGGTATTCTCAGGACCGAAACGTTTGTTAAAAAAATTATTCGCGGTCTGATTGGCGAAGTAAACAAAAAAAATAAAAAGATTGTATGCTGATATAATGTGCATCTTCTCTGCTTGATTGGCGTAATGACTTATTCGGTCATGCAGGCCATATGGCTTAAAGATGGCTTGTATAATAGCTTACTAGGCTTATTAATACCACGTAGTTAGATAGTCAGTCTTCACTAAGGGGTCCAGATCGGATTTGAACCGCAGTCCTTGCCGTTTTAAGATCAGTGCCGCTAGTGCCTCGGCCAACGGAAGATTACTCAAAATCAAATTCACAATTTCAAGTCATCAGAATGCATTTGATGTCCTTATAAGGACTTTCTCGATTGGATTTTCTGGTGCTTTCTGCTGGACGTTACTAGCCGAACTGAGCATGTAAAGTAAGATACAAAGACGCTAAATTGTGGATAGTATCTATACCTCAAATGCGTGTATCAGAAATGTAGACTGCTAAATGTGCTGTACACAGGGTGACCACCCGAATCAGGATTTTTCCGATTTTTCCCTAATTTATCTTGGTTCACTTCACATCAATTCCTTATGATTAATACAAGGTTTCGAAACCCGTTGTGGAACTGGCATTCCAATTCCCCAGCCGAGTAGCATATTTCCCCTGACTGTATGCTATATTCCACTATATGACTGCAACGTTCCACAATAGGTTTGCAATGTTCCACTATTCATTCGCAACATTCAACCGAGTGAATCAGAAGTTACATAAAATGATAAAGCTTGCACGATACGTCTATGTCAATGTATTGTATTATTTGTGGGACCCCAACGTAAGGAGAGAGTAAGAAGAAAAAAAAACGGGAACTAAGTAGAACGTGCAGACACTCCTTACCCGAAATACACCAACGCGAATCCAAAAAAGAAATAACGCATATTACAATGAAATAGGATATATAAAAAAAGGTAATTTGAAAAATATTTCCGGTTTTTAAGGCGAAAATCTTGGTTTTCCCTGTGAAATTAAATTCCAGGCTAATTCCCGGTTTTCCCGTTTTTCCAGATTGGATGGCCACCCTGTATACATCGCCCAGACCAGGAAAGTAAAAAAATCTAATTATTGTAAAAGAAAGTTGACCGACCAGGTACGATAGCGGTGCCCGTACTAGTGTCTCACATGACGAACCGGGATCAAAATCACATCCGAACCATTCCCCCATAGCAATGACTATCCGGCTATGTGGTAGAATAAATCTAAAACAGCCTGGCCGTCATACAATAACAAAAAAAAAGAAAGTGAGTGCTCTATAAAAAAACATTGCATCATGGGAAACAACCGACAAACATATATCTTCCCGGCAAGCTCAAATGCATTATCGGCTTTACCACACTGTCGGTCGATCGAACAATTTACGATCGCGAAAAGCCATAGCAACAAAGCTGTCGTCAATCGGTGCTGTTTACGATGCCGCATTTGTGCATCGATAAAATCGCGTGTCATCAAAAGACATGGACTACACAAATTTTCTCAAACCGATTCGTTCTTGCTACGGTTTATGTAATTCGCACAGCTGCGAAAATAATTCGCAACCAAAAGGGTTATGCATGGTTGGAGAAAAAATTGTTGGCCACACTACTGCACGGCAGCCACGAATCATAGCACAATTGACAAACACTTTATGGTATGTTGCCGGTGCGATGAAGAAAGCCAGGTACATCAAACGGAAGGCACTAAATCCCCAAGCTAGTCACATTTGTGGTGTGTTTTCGCACAAGATATGTTATTGGCGTACAGGAAAGGCAACAATTTAGCATAACCAATGCCCTGTTGAAGCATCCCCAGAATTATATGGTACTGATCTTCTTTTCCCAATTCGCAATGAAATGACTTCTTCCGTTGACGACAGCGAACGGTGAACTGAAACAATGACTGGTATCTACTCCGTTCGGAGACATGTTACGGATATATTTTTAGACATGTTACGAAATTCGATACCGCCTGGACTATGACACACGCAACAGCATAGCTAATGAGATTTTAATTCAATTGTCAACATAAACACACTTTTCACCACTTCAACACGCGTTTTCTAATCTTCCCTCAGTATGATTTGTAATTCAAGAACAAAGGTTCACAATCTAGCATAATCAGAAATTCCTAGAACAAGAAACATATTTTTTTCCTTTAGCCAGAAAACACGGCAAAGTTAAAATCATGCTCGACCAGTTTACGGTAATGCGTAAAGCGAGAACTTTTAATCGTCACCGTAAACTGCGTGTTGCAGCATTGGAAATAATATTGGTGTTATAAATTTAAACATTTCTCCATTTCCATCCAGCTGAAATGAAGCTGACAGCGATCATCATTGCGTTGCTGCTGTCGATCCACATCCATCCCATGCGATCGTATCAGCTGGAATATAGCGATTGCCCATCGATACATGTGGCATCGGACATACGTGACGTCAATCGGGATTTCTTCCACCTGAAAGCGTGGTACGTGTACGCCCATACCGATCCACATCCGAACTATCTGTCGATGTTTCACATGCCGAACGGTGTAACTCCATCGCCACAATGTTTGAGATTGTTCAGCGAAAAGCAACGAGGATTGTTAAAGATTCGCTACATTTGTCCAAACTACGAGGAACTCTATCGGACCACACTTTACAACGAGGATACCAGTGCGGAAACTTACCAGCAAATGCATAACTATAAGAATCTTTACAAACTCTACCGACGGTTCACCGGGGTACAGGTGCTGATCACCGATGGTGACACGTTTGTGGTGTTTTATGGTTGCCAAAAGGTACGGAACAGAGCGTTGATCGGACTGATGTTTTTGGTGCGAACGGATGTGTACGATCGATTTACTCCTCCACCTGATCTGATGCAATTGCTGTGGGCAAAGCTGAAGTTTAACGTAACGCAGTACCAGTCCCAAACCAAACAGGAATGTGATTGCAAAGGTGCGGTACGGGAAACTCATAGAAAGATCCTGGAAGGATATTTGAAGGATAAGGCAAAACAAAAAATCCGCGAACGTATTAAACAACAGTTTGCAATAGGAATAAGAAATTTCTTCATCTGCGTGTTTTCGTTTATGCTGTGGCTGCTCGGTATGAACAAGCTTATCAATAAGTACGTGTTTGAATTGAAATACTGATGTGTTTTGGTGATAATGTACATTATTTAGAGTAGTAATAATATACCAAACTAAACAAAACATTGAACATGTAATAAATCATATGTTTTTTACGACTTGAGGCAAATATCACCCCGAAGCATACAACTTCCTGATATTCAACGCTATCGCAAACAAAGTTTCCACACACCGGGTGCAACGTAGTTTGTCAAACGTTATTGGAAATCTATTTTTAAAGTTGTTATTTAATAAATAGACATGATTGACACGACATTTGCGAAACGGTCCTGCTGCAACACTACTGTTAGAGTTGGTGTAGCGTGTGGACTCGATTTTTTTTTTAACGCCCCAAGATTCAAAATGCATTCGCCTGTTTGACATTGCACTTCGCTCGTACATCAAGGTTACGATCGTTTACCGCTGACATTGACTGCAGGTTCGGTATTGTACGGAATGAATGTACCGAGAGTAATGCAACATTTGCCGAAGGGTGTCCCCATCAGCTCCATCAGAACCGGGACCGGCAAACAGAGGTCGTCGTAGTATTGTGTCGGCTGGTAAACAGCTACTCCGTTTGGGTTTCCCGAGCGTAACACAATGGAACACGCCTAGCCCGTCGAAGTGTTTTGTTTATCCCACTTTCCCGTTTTCTGCGCCCCGTACATTGCTAACCTTCACGGGCAACGAAACAGCCTGACAATCAAAACGTATCAGCAAAAGCGTCACCAGCTAAACAAACTTTGGTGATACTACCGGGGCGTCACGAGGGACGCATTCGATATAGAACACTACCGTCGAAGGGCATCTCCCCCTCTGGTTTTGATTGGTGAGAACTTTTGAAACATTTTTCCCGTACCGGAACAACAACAAAGTGCCCACTCTTCCGGTTTTGACATATTGCCAAGGTTACCCAAATGCAGTGGTACTACTCCGGTTCGTTTATAGGCGCACGAAATAAGAAAAAACAAAATCACAACAGAAGCTTCGTAAGAAACGCGATACAATATGCGCCTCAGTCGACTTCATGTCGGGGGCAGGTGTCCCACAAGCCGAACGATGGAAACTATCCTCCCAAACTCCCTATAAACACTTTCCCTTTTTCCTCCGTGCAGGAGAGGGGTAAACATTTTGACACGTGAATGATTCGTTGGATCGCGTGCTGTGCAAAATTTAACATACAAAGCAAATGTTTCCTGATCCTTTCGATCCGAAGGCAAGACAAGCCATGATTCATGGGGAGATTTAAGGTGCAAAGTATCGCGAAGCGAAGGAAACGATTCACACGCCGATATTACATCACACAGTGTTGCTTTCCTGTTTCTTTTCATACGATCATTCCGGTGATCCATTTCACTCACCGATATAGGAATATTTCGACGCGGAAAGTCCTCCGTCCGGACCCTGGGCACGGCGCAAACCAAACTCGAGGAGATGTATGTGCTTCCCGGCGACCATACGATAACGAGCTGCGTTCGTGGCCATTAAGCTGCAACAAGCAAGGTTGAAGGAAAAGTTTAACAGCGTTAGAAAGTTTGCTTCCAAACAAATTGCGATCACGCATGATAAATACTTCCTGCCGGTGAGTACGTGTCTTACCTTGCGTAATTCACCAGTGTCAAAAGCGTCGTCTCAAGCAGTTGCACTATAATCAACGGTCCTGCCACCTTGATCAAGGGAACCCTGGGGAAAAAAAGGAAACAAACACGACGGGAGTAAACAATCTATCGGTAACCTTACACGGTCAAAACAATGCCCACTCGTGCTCTGGGCTCTTACCTTGGAAACGCTACTGATCCCTCTTCTATTGCATACAAGGTGACGTCCTTAGCCGTTAGTTGGCTCAGATACTCAAAAAACTCGTCCTCAATGCCTTGGGGCAGGGCATGTTTGAGATATTCGATGTCTGCCACGACGGGTTGAAAGCAACAATTTGAACAGGTTAGTAAAAATGTTGAACATTGTGTACCCGGCGCCCCGACATACCTGTTTCTGAGTAGTGGAAACTGTCTAGAAATTTCAAACACTCCTCCAGCCCGGCAAAGATCGTGAACTCGCCTTGAAATGGGTTCGTGCGGAAGAAAAGATCAAAAACGGCATGATCGTCGATCTTGCCAGACTTCCAGTACGCATAAGCCATGGTAATTTGATACAGATCTGAAATACAAATTGAAAAAGAAACGTTAAATTAATGTAGACAATATTTGTAGAATTAAAAAACTTAAATAGCACATTTTAGTTGAAGTTCCGAACATGTTCAATTCCTACTACTCGAGATATAGTCGTGAAATCGAGAACATTAATTCACATAAATATTCCAAAGAAGGAACTTCATAAGCATATGATTGTTAATTATTATGTTTGTCACCAGTTAATTAATACCGGCGGCGTAGTCGTTTCTAATAACACCTACGATAGTATCGAGAACGATAACTTTCGGTTAGTCTAAATAAACTACTAAATAAGCTTATTTTTTATGACCTCATAGTTTATTGTTTTGTTATTTTATTTTACTTATTTTTCATAGTTTCTCGTAAATAAATTTCTAGCAAACTTTATCCAAATTGTTAAATATACAATGCGTCGTTTAACGAGAAAATTTGGTTATTTTTAAAGCCATAAAATATAAAATAGAAATCATAATAATTGAATTATCAAATTTATTGGATTATCAAACAAAAATATTGAAGAGCTGTTCGCAATTAGCAATAAGGCCTGTTCGTCCTTTATGAATAAAAAAAGATATTGGAACTGTCCACATGTATGTTTCTTTTGGAATTCTATTTAAATGTGATTGATTTTACAAAAATTTGATAAAAAATACAAATAATCATTATTCTACATTTATTTATTAATTTATTTTGTATGAAGACACATGCCGTATTGTGAGAACCGTTCGTACTGATAGATCTTTCTACATTTACACAACAGAGAAAATATTAAAATTTAATATTATCAATTAGTTGTTATTGATCTTTTTTACAGAATGCTTAAAGCCGTTCATAGAACCAGGCCATTGAATACTGGCTTCATGTGAAACGCGGATGACATCACTTGTAAAGTGATGATGTATAGCAATCACATTGTTGCACAATTACCGAATAAATCCAATGAAACAAACCGGCTATTGTAAAGGAATAAATTTCATGATTCAAATAACGGCCCATTTTAAGCTCCAACTCATCAATCATGAATGTATATTATCTATTACTTTCGTATCGTACGTTTCCTTTATGGCTGTTTTCTTCGCGTAATCTACACACAGTGTTACAGAATGCATACCGCCAAAGGTTCGCTTACAGTCTTCCAAACGATTGTTAGCTTAAGATGCATTAAGTGACCCGCAAAGCATCGTTCCAGTTACCAACCGTAAACGAGACATGTAAAACAAAGGCCAATGAATGACGATAGTGAAAGAATACATTCGCTTCCTTCTCATCTTATCAGCTGAATGTTTAACAAATACCAACACACAAACCCACCCATCCCGGTTCAAGGGATGCAGCCACAAGCGCAGACGACATGGAGAAGATTATTATGATAGTTTTATAATGATGGATATGCGCCACCAACACAACTGATAAGCAAGATAACGCATTTTAATGATAAACAATGCGTAGAGCTAATATTAACTGACCCCGAGGCCATATGTTCATTCCATCCATTTGATTGGCTTCGTTTCGCTACAGGTTAATCGCAAAGATTGTAACTTACGATAAATCTGTACGTTGCACCTTATTGGAAGCAACTTTTAAAATGCACAGGATCTTCTACAGTTCTTTTATTGTAAATGCTACAACATCGTTTAGGAGGTATTCATAATCCATTATAATGTTTGCATAAACTAATTCTTATTTTTTGCAATACATTTTTTATTATTAACAGTCGATTGGGGATAACTTGCCCTTGCTTCGACCAAACTACCCGTCGGGAAGAAACATACTGTTTACAAACATCATATACTCACCGCCCGGCACGCTAAAAGTTGTTCGAAACTCGTGCCAAAAATCAGCACGCGGTCGAAAGCCACAAACGTGTACACGAACCGTGTGTCAGTTGTGAAAATGTAGTTTACGAGAGGAAAACAAAAAATTATAGCCCCAATCACAACGCCAAAAGCAGCACATACTACTACCGCTCGAGTACGTTTTTATGAATGACAGAAATCGAAAGTACACCGCCTTCCATCGTAGGAGGCAGCGCGAATAGCGAAATAAAAACAGCATCCCAGGGCCACCCTTCGAACAATACCGCACGTGTCCTACGTACGAGAGACCGTTTGACAGCTGATACTACGGTAAGTAGTAGTGTGGTTAAAGGTTTATGAATTGCGAATGTGGAGGTGCACGCTTACACAAATTACCTTTGCATTAGTATATGCGCGATCTTTTTCACGTTTTAAACATAATTAGCATTGAAGAGAATTAAAAAACACATTAAGCTTCATCATGCTCTCTCTCTCATGTATTTACCTGTCAAAAGAGGCTGCACGACGCTGTTATGATAGTGGCGATTCCAACTGTTGCGACCAGCGGCGAACGCGCTGTCCTCGGACAGTTCGCGGTTTAACGAGGACATCTTCTTTCCTTCCTCTTGTTTTACGCACTTGCGGGTACACTTTTGTTATTCTTTTGCTGGCTGCACTTCTCGCCTATCTTGCTCGGAAAGATTAGTCAGTTCCTTCGATTGCGTTTGACCTCTGTTGCGAGGTGATTATTGTGAAGCGATTGACCGATACTCGAATTCACGCACACGAAACCCACACGCTTATACACGGCCAACGTACACTATACTATACCCGCTGGTATTCGCTCACTTCACAAAACCGCGATAAACAACACGATCTTTGTCACAATGTTTCACGCGAGTATCTTATAATACGCGGCACGGAACGCAAGAGAGGAGCGTTGGAGTGTCTGGCTAATGAAGCGCACGAGAGGGGGGGTTGTGGGCACACGCACGGAAAAGAATGAAAGTCACGCGCCTCTTGTAATACAAATTCTTGTTAAAACATGTGTTGTCTAATCTAAAGCACAACGCTAAAGTCGAACAATAGCTTCAAAACGTAAACAGTAAAACACTGATAAAAGAATGACCGCCAAAAAGGGGCTCAAGAACGTGCGAGTCCTGTGAGTGGAGCATTAAAATAACACTCTCAATCTGTTTCCAAGTGTTCGGACCGTTTCACGATTCTATCCGCACGCAGCTCACGGACACCTTTCGCAGCTCCGGGAAAGGAAATCACGACCTTTGCGGTGGAAAAATAGAATAGAATTGAATGAGCAAACGAACGCGGTTCTCTGTGAAGCAAGAGAATCACACAACACAACACGCACACTACGCTTCGCTTAGACAACCGGTTGTGTCATTGTGTGGGTTTCGTCGGACGTAAATATACCGTTGGCCGACTGCAACTCGGGGCTGTAGGCTGACATTCGGTACGACAACTTTTGTTTGTGTCTACTTTTTTACTGCATTCAATGGGACATTTTAGTACACTCGTTCCATCAGGCTATTGAGTATTTTTAGTGTTTTGTGTTCCATCACTGTGCGATCATTATCGTTTTACTTCCCACCTTTTACTACGGTTTGGTAGAGCAGTCGGCTTCTGCATGAAGGTACTTTGAAGGACAAGCGTACCCAAGCAACAGTTTTGTAATGAACGAACAAACCATACTTCCAAGTACAAAAAAGTTATCGATGCGGCAGGGGTGTCACACTTTTGTCAAATGTTTATATTTTTTGCGCATTGTCTGAAATGTTGTCAAAATAAAAAAAACACATATTCAAACTAAATATAAAACAGAAAGAAATCATCCCAAATAAGTAACATGCCGGTACTAGTACCAATAATACAATGTATCGTGCAAATAGATGAACAGAAGAATAAGTGAAATTTTAGCAACTCGGTGGCAAAATGAGGTTTGACAGTCATTATTACTTGTCGCTGCACTCATCGTTTAATCTAATTAGCACGTTTTATAATTATTGGCTACTTCTTGGCTTAACGACTTGTTTGATCATGCCGGCTTATTAGAACTAAAACCTCGTAGCTAAAAAGTCAATCCTCCTTACGGAGCAATGGTCCGGAGCGGTCCTGCCGTGTGAAGACCGCTCTACTATCGCTTCGACTACCTGACCGTCTACCACGTCTAATAAAATATATTTAAAATTCAAAATTCTTCTAAAATCAAGATAACTCTTCCAATCATCCCATCAAAAGACATAGGATAAAACTGACAGGTTTTAATACATACTCGTGAATTACAATATTATTTACTTTGTTTACAACGTCATAACGTGTCAAATTTTAAAATTTCACAAACCGCACTGCGTTCTCATACTGTCATTATAAAGTAACGGGATGAGCTAACCTGATATACCTGCCGAATGTGGTGCAACCTGTCATAAATAGAGATGCACATTCAAAACAGCAAGAAGTGTTTCTTTTGTTAACTTCGTGTTCATAAACATATAAAAAATACAATGTTCATAGTTTAATCGATTTTACCATGTTTACGTTCGTAAAATTAAATTTAAGTTCCTCATAAACGTATTAATTTTCAAATTAAGAGTGGAACGGATTTGATCCAACATTCGGTTCGGATCGGAATGATTCGGATTAGCTGTTCCTCAGACCCACCACCACATGTGAATCACAAGAAGAGAGGGAGAAAACGATGACTTAAAGCGAAAAGAAAAGAAAAAGGAAAATCACTCAGAGGAGGTCGCATCGGGTGCGTATCTCTTTTGTCCCTGTGGTTAATAAGTTCTGTGAAAGAAAAACAATTTCGTCATCATCAGCATCACATATTGATGCCCAATCGCAGTGGTATTGCAATTTCTGTCGGACGGGACAGCCCGTAAATGAAGATCCCGTGCGTGTGTTTGCGGGCGAAGGTGGTTGATGTGTAGTCGGTAAGAATTACGATACCTCCCCTGTGTGTGCAGTGTGTCCACGGGGCACAGTAATGTGTTGATGGTGGCGTTTTTCTAGCTTCTAGCAGCTTAAAGTATGGAGATATCGTGCATAATATAACAAACCACAACGATACCTTTCCTGCCAATGCTACCCCATTTGTGTATCCGTCTGTGCATTCGGCATTACGCATTTTTCGCTGTCAGAGGAGAGGTGGTCTCGTTTCAGCTGGAACTGTACGCCCCGTGAATCATTCCGCCGACGACGTGCAGTTGCAGTAACAGCAAAATCCGGCTTGCTGTGATCTCGTGGTGAATGTGCACGGTGGGTGTTGGTGTTTGTCTCTTGATTTTGTGTGTCGTCATCGACGTGTCTCAGCGCCAAATTGGGCGTAGAGTATGCGCGGATTCGTCTCGATTTTTAGCCGCTGCTGGTAGCATCCATGCATTCAAACAAAGATTACTGGGAGAAGCTTCCGGTGACGTGCCGTTTGTTCATCTTGATTCAATTCTGCTGGGTGTCCAAATCGTTGAAAGAGTCGCTTCGTCAGGCAGAGCAGTGACAGAAGTGAAGTTGTTGCGCACGCAACCGAACCGGGCTTTGCGAGTGGAAATGCAAAGGAAAACGGGTTGCTGAGTGTGCGTGAGGAAGGAAAATATTATCATTGCCTGGCAAAAGGAGTGACAGCTCCGTAGCAACACGCCAGAACAACAATATTAGCATCAACAACAGCAAACAGGGGAGGGGGGGCTCCCATGCGGATTGTTCCATTATCAATCTCGCTGTTGTTGGTGTACCATTTGTGCTATATATATTTGAGGTGATACGTGCTAAGTGATGTATGTGTGTGTTCATCCTGTATAATTTATTCCCAGGTTTGTGTATAATACGAAAGAGGGTGAAGAAAAATCGGTGAAAATATCCAAATCGACACATCATTCCAACAACCTCGACGGTGGTGCGGTGTTGCAAAGCAAGGTGCAAGTGAGTCTGGTTTTAATTGTGCATCGACCGGAAAACCGGAAATCAGTTTCTTCCCAAACCACCAACCGTCTTGCAAAAGTGGGTCTGTGAAAAGGGAAAGGAAAAAGCATCTCAAGCCATATTTGGATGGTTCGTGCGAAGAAAGAGAACGGGAAGCCGATTGAAGCTGGGAAAAAGTGAATTCCAGGCCTACTAGTCTCGGCTTATCAGTGGTCGAGAGAAATCGAAACATAAACGTCAAAGCCGGGCGTTTTGACAGGTTGCCGATTGTCTCGCAAAAAGTGTACTTGTGTGAGTGTTCTTAAAAGGAAAGCAAAAATAAGTCGTTTCCGGCAAACAGTGAAATACCGTACTCATCATTCTGTTATCGATACATTCCTACCACCGGCCAGCTCCAGAAGGACTTCTTCTCAAGCCACAAGAACAACGCCCCAAATAACTGCGGACGATGGAAAAATGTAAGTATCATATCGGTTTGGATTGAACAATTTATTGCTCGGTTTTTTAGCTGCAGATACACGTTGTGCGTTTGCTTGTGTTGGTCTCTTGGTTTATCACGGGCGTAACAGACCACTTCCGGTTATGAGCCAACCGCTGGGCGTGCGTGAGGAATTCTAATGTGCTAGTGTAAAGAATGTCAAGAACCTCTCCTTGTACAGTATTTACATATACCCCACTAATGGAAAACATTCCTAAAGAGACAGCTCATCGTTTGAAATTAAGCTTATGATCGTTTGAGGTGAAATAAGGCATGTAACCGTGAAACATCGGAGTAACATTTCTTATATTTTAGGTAATCCCTAGAAAATTTGTCTAAATGTTCCCCGGAAATGGATCCGAACATTTTAAAGGGCACGTTACGTTGTTGCATACATAGTACACACAACAAAAACGATTTACGCAGGAAGTCTTTAACGATGGCAAAAGGTTAAAGGAAGCCTCTCACACGTAGGCAGGTCGTGGCACATAGCCCGACATTTTTAGGCAACGAAACGGTTTAGCCAAAATGAAACCACCCACCCCCTGGGTACGCGGTGTGGTAATTTCCCTTTCGCGGCGAAACTACCTGGCTGGTGGGCGGCTAAATGGGGTTAAGGAATTACTGAAGCCGGTAAATGGCAAAACGGTCCCTCCGTAAACCATATCCATTTAGTAAAATGTATTACAGTTCATACAATTCTTTTTAATTATTTTGTTATAAATCATCATGCAAAACATACTTAAAAATTATTTACGTAGTATTATAACACTATGAACGACTTAAATGCGTTTACCCAACTGGTCAAACTTCGTTGTAGCTGTCTGATTTGTAATGGTCTCAGCAATTGAAATCAAGGATAGACGGTTATCTGGTGACCTCCAATTAGGGTAGTTGCTACAATCGAAATATACAGGCTACCAATCGCAAAGAGATGATGCACTAAAGTTTTGCATTTCTTTGCTGATCGGAAACAAGACGCTCATTTTATTGAATCAAGCTTATTTTAAACTTTTACGCACTAAAGTTTTGCATTTCTTTGCTGATCGGAAACAAGACGCTCATTTTATTGAATCAAGCTTATTTTACACTTTTTGGTGCATATTATTTTTTAGCAATATGTTTTGTTTAGCCAGTTCCAGATACATAAACACCCTCCGTGACTGTACGCTAGTTTTCTTGCATTTACTCACCACAAGTTACGCTCGTTTGATTTTGCCACATGGCGTCTATCTACGATGCGAATAGTTTCGCTTGTACGCGAGGAAAGCACAATCCTCCCCCTTTCAGGGTTCGAATTGTTTCAGCTCTGGATTGGCCGAGTGCATAATCTGCCAACTGCTTATTCCCTGTGGAGAAAAAAAGACAAGCGCATTATCAGCAGGGTACTGTCAGCCCTTCGAGAAGAGAAGGAAGGCCAAACCCTGAGTCACTGAGTGTTATCTTGCATTAAGAATGTGAATTGTGCGTTTCGCCTTCGGGCGCTGTACCAAGCATGTGTAAGTTTTCTGAGACAGTTATATTTTTTGTTGATAAAATTGCTATCAGGAATTCTACTTACAGCACGCTTGCGGTACGTTCCTTGGGGTTTGTACTGGTGGGAAAGATAAGGTTTTATCTTGCGAAAAGCAAACGCCATTGTGGCGATAAGGAGGTAGGTAATTGCATTGTGGTAGTACCATCGATTGATTTGTACTTTTGCTGTTTGGGTACCTTGCAATACCAACATTTTAATCCATTTTTAAATTCTGCCTTCTGTGCCCTTTCACGGTTCGGAGAAGGAAGTGTCTCCCAACCAATGTGAATTGCATATTACATTAAGTTTAGATTTAAGATCATAGTTATAAGCAATACGGCCTGGCCGTAATTTATGAATAAAAAAAAATTCTGCCTTCTGATTATCAATCCAACACTATATCTACTTTCTAATCTTAAATTCCAACTTTTGATCATTCCGTTAACAACTTGACTATAAGCTGGTCGGGAAGCTGTTCCTCCAGTTCCAAAATTGCCAATTCTTTGTTGAATTTCTTTTATTTTGTTATTATTTATGATATATATTTCAATCCTCTTTCCAATGCAATTTATTACACGCGTAAAGCAATTTAAATATTTGAGTTATCAATGGAAATGCCATAAATAGCCCTGAAGCCTTTCCCAGCTTCTTCAGATGGATTGCTTTTAAAATTCCAAGTCGAGAACGATTCGACTTTGTGTTGTTTTCAAGTAATCATTTTAGCAGATGTTAATTATCGCCCTATATAGTCCCCATCCCAAGAGCCTTCCCAGGAACGGATTTTTTGAAGTGGCAGCATTTTTAAAACGGGGGTCCCAATTTTTTCCTTACTTTCAAGCGCATTGAAATAATAAGAATTCAAACGACAAGTGGATTCCCCGTCGATGTGCTTGTTTTATTTTGCGTGTCTTTGACTATTTTCGGAACCCATTGGTAGAAACCGGGCCGTGGCCGGGAACATACTAAACAGTAACAGTCGGAACGATTTGATCCAACTTATTTTTTTGTTGCCTTACTTTATCATTTCCTTCCTGTTTTGCCCCCTTTTATACAGTTTCACGGCGCTTAATGAAGCATGTTCTAAAAACACAAATGTGGCGCACATATGGGAATGGCAAACATGCACACACACAAAAAATCATTCACGCGTTTCACGCAATGCTTAATTTCATCATGCAACGATCATTATTTGGCTTCTCTTGATCTTAGCACACCGCCTCCTCCCCAGCCCTATATTAATGGCGGTACGGAGGAATGGTTAGCGGGAGCAAAAAAACGCGACACCTCATTTCCCATTTCATCCGTGGCGAACCACTTTCGTAAAAAAAAGGAACCAATCTGATCCACCGTCTACTGTTCGCCATAACGGCATGCGTTTTGAAGCGCTTGGACGAATGTCTTGACAAAAAATAGAATTACGAAATAGGAGAAAAAAACATCTTCAAACCGGTAAAAGAAAGGCGAGAAAGGAAATATTCAACCAAAGTGTGTGTGTGTGTGTCTGGCTGTCTGTTTACACGAAGGTGTTTCGGGTGAAGGGAATCCGTCCAATTTTCAATTGTTCTTTCCTGTTTGGCCACACGTTCACTCGCCGTAATGAGGGAAATTTGGGTCTTTGTGTGTTTACCATGCGGTGGAAAATTCACACCTATCCACCAGCACACCCCGGGAAGAAACAATGACAATGAGGGAAAAACATTTCATTTCTACGGGAAATAGAGAGAGAGTGAGAAAGGGACAAAAACGAAACAAATTCTGGCCCCTTGTGCGTCCCGCGGGAAAATAACTTGGCATTTTCCAATTTATTTTCTGGGGCATTTTAGGATGACTTGTCCACCCTACGGAGCTTATAAATGGGAGAATAGCTTACGGATCATTTTACAATCATGAGACAGCACTGGCATTCGGGTCGACTCCATGATCTCATACCTCAGCATTTAGACAAGTACAACAGAAGACGTAGATCTTATCTTATCTGGGGACTTTGAAGATCCGCTTGTTACTCACACTACGAATTAAACAGTTCTACCATATGCCTAGCCTCTAGAACTTAGAAGATCGTTGTGTCAAAAATCAGAATTTCAGTAAGTCTTCTTGTCTATAATTTGCATTCCTTTTGCATTGGGACTTATCAAGTATATAGTATTACTTTATTAGACATTTTACAATAATTATATATTTGATGACATAATATAACATGCAGTATAATAACATTTAAAGAAAACAAATGCCCGCCTTTAAAGTACAACACACAAACGATCATGTAATATATTTTTCTTCGTCTTTGGCGTAACGATCTACTAATCCCCCTCCGGGTCAAGCCTGCCATTCATTCCTGGCATAGTAGACACTAATTTGATACCACGTAGTTGGATAGTTCTAGTCCTCACATTACCGCGGGGAAAACTGTCAGGATGGGATTCGAACCTTGGTCCTACCGTATAAGGCCGGCGCAGCCATCTCCTCTGCCACCGGACCGCCCTGCAATGATCAAGCAATGTGATATTGATAAACAACGGTTGATATCTTGACAAACATGTGCTCTAAACGATCGCTCTACGTGATAAGTGTTTATTTCGCAGCAATATTCTAATATCCGACGGTAATCGCTTTCCGAATTCACATCGTGAATGTGTAAATTGTCTGTAAATAAACAAAAGAATGGTAAGAAAAATAAATAAACCAGCATGATCCCACATTGGACACAATGGGACCCATTCCCAAATGCATCATAATCTTCGCCATGATCGTGATGATCGTGTTATGTTTTGTTTAATTCCAACATTGAAGTGATGTACATCGAACAAGGCAAGGGAACGGGATGTCTCAGTGATACCACTCATATGGTCCCCAGACACACGGCACGGACAGTTTATTTAGATTTCCCGTTCATTTGTGTCTCGTTGTATATTTTCTTGTTTATGCTTTTCTTCTGTTTAACGGATGGCGATACACTCGGTTAATGTCTTAATGGTGGATCTGCTCAAAACGTCACTAAAGATTGCAGTAATGCGTACTGAATGCACCATCTGGGTTGCGTGTGTTTATGTGCACAAAGAAATACACTTGTGTACCACACACGATGTGGAGCTGGTAAATCGAATCAGCAGCCTGCCTAAAGGTCATTGAAAAGATCGTGAAGTAGCAGAAAACAGTAATTGTCCATGTTTGTTTCTTTGATATTATTATTCTACTAGTGCATTTATCGTTATTGTGGAACATAGGTTTGCATTTCAGAATTGGAGTAACAAGTGCATCATAATTCTTTGTTCAGAATAATCCCGAAAAGATGAATGAAAACTATTGATGCAAAGTCCCTATGAAGACTAACAAACCATCCAATCATCAGAATACATTCTCGCTTCATTTAAAATAACTGTGAACCCATAGTTGCCTCCAATTACCCATGCAGTATGTCACCAAGGTCATCCGCACCAAAGACATTTTCGAATCGAATAACCAACCCCAGGAAGAAAACATAGGAAATTGCTACGTTACTCACGAGCTTCCTGAAGGTGAAACAGTTAGCAAGTGTAATGAGCTGGAACGTGTGAAATATTAACCGTAACCTTTTGTCTTTCAACAAGCTCGAACTGAATGGGGGAGAACTGGGAAAGGAAAAATAAGTCTCCCCCTTCGGCGTCGAACGTGAAAAATGCACTCAGAACTGCATTTTGAGTACGGTTTGCTTTCTTGACAGATTACTAACTGCGAAGCGTTGGGTTTTATTTAGCACGAATAGTACAATTCCGTCACGCCCTACACACTCCCATAAATTTGTACCCGTGGTATGATTATTTATGTACCTCTCGTGTGTGCAAACTGTATACAAACCGCGTCGTCAGCTGATAATTAAGCCCCGCCGTACAAAGAGTGTTGAGCGCAAGATTATACTGAGTGAAAGGCCATCTCAGCTGTGCGATAATTCAACCATATTTTACAACTGCAAAAATATGTTTTCTTTTGCATCTTGAATTCCTGTAAGACTTTCAGCTCTTGAGTAATCAAACAGTGTAGTTCAAGGCGGCTTGAAGGCCCCGATTGAAATCGTGTAAATTAAGGTTCTTTATTCTGCAGTTATTACTCCCAAATTAGATTATATTATGCTGGATGTTAGGAGCTTCTTTTAAACTGAACCGAATTCTTAAATTCTTCATTTGGATGCCTCGAAGATTGTCAACATTTCTACTCACTCTTCCGTCTTGGCTTAAGTGTTGGGGCCCCAACGTTCATTCTGCTTAGGGCTTTCAAGAACCTTGATCATCCACTGAAGGGTAGCATTATATGTAGCATTTTGCATCTAAATCTGGTTAGAGATAGAATAGTACCTATACAGATTTTAATGTTTTACTAACTTTGGATAAGTCCATCTACTTTAATTATTTTGTTTTTCCTCACTAGAATCTCCAAAGAGTGAACCGCTAGTCGGCGAAAGACTGAGTTAGTTCAACAGTCATACAAATTATTCGTACTTAGTTGAATTTTGCAACATTTAACATACTTACTCACTCTTACCCATTGCACCCATCTTTAGTTGAGACATATACACTTACAATAGTCCTCTTATGTCTTCCAATATTGTCGTTGCTAACGAATGTGCAATTGGTGCTTTAACAAACCTAAAGCTACAATGACTAGAAAGTGGAAGCAATTTATGTTTTAAGCGCTCATGGTTCACAGAAGAAAGCTGCTTCACTGCGTGTTTCTTTTCAATAGATCTCCCAGCATACCAACTAATTGTTTCACATTTGATGAGGTAATGACATGCTTTGGAAAAAATGTAGACAAATAATGAATAAACCCATTTTTAAAGTTTAGAAAGTGAATGTATCAATGCGTTAGCAAAGTGTTATTGCTTCCGAGTTAATAGAAAGCGTGTTACATTGAGTGTTACGTTAAGAGCGTGAGTTAATAGAGAGGATAATTGAGGATTCCCAAACCTTGTAGTGAGGGCTGCCTGCTTTTAAGGTAATTTCACAATAGGATTTTGCTCCCTTCCCGCATATGGCTTGATGTGTGTAATTCGCTGTAATAGAAAATGCAGATCTTTTGCCCAAAGATAATCCGTTGTCGAGTACCTGTAGCATTGAAAGCGAAAACAGTAATAGAATTATACGTTTTTTTCATTAAGAGGGAGGGATTGCTGAATCCTTACAAAAATAAGAATAGTATGTAAGGAATGTCTTAACGCCTCCAAAACTCCCTCATGAAACCTTCTCTGCAGACCGTTGCCGTTCGTTTTACACTAAATTTGACAAATGTAATGGTTTAAAGCTAATGCTTACACGCTATCGCCTTACCAATCGCTTGTTGTTTGTTGCTTGCTTGCTTGTGTTTATCGCAAGCAGCAGAACGAATGCACCTGAATGTTGTTTCTCATTCCAGAACCGTGCGCGCTACCGCGTTTACGGTGACATTTTTGTAGTTGTGGCACACGAACAAAAGCGAAACAAAACGTACACACCTGTGCGAGAGCTAACCGCCATCCACGACGACCATCGGGCACACACCAATAACTGAGAAGGAGAAGGTGGAACTTAATGATGCATGAAATTATGTTGACGTCGCGTCCATTGCACGTTTATACATAGAGCGGAGACATCCGAGCGATAGGAGGATCCATTCCACTTGCTTCAGACGCAACGGGGTGCACCGTTACATTGAACTTTACTGGCGGAGTTCTAAAATAGAAACAATAAAATAATTGATTTACCATACGCTCGATAATGGTAAATACGCGCCAAACGAAGCTAAACCACAACGGTGGGTTGGAAATATGGGGCAAAAACACCCTTCTTATACTGGTTGCACTATCTCTGTAGGGGAGGGTGGTCTTGGCGAAGAACAACATGCTTTTCCTGTGTTAAAGCGTCAGTTCCCCGTTCAAGAAAGGTCACAGTGTTGGGTGCACTTTGGGCTCGCATCATATCTCACGCTTGCCCTTAAGATAAGGCGTGATCCAAATTTATACAACCTCCACCATGTGGACCTTTGTTGAGAATCGAGGGTGGGACGCAATGTTAAAGGTTTATAATGCAGCAAACGTTAGCGATGCATTTAAAAACGTATTTAGTTTCGTGTGGGCGCTTGAACGTTATTTTTTGGGGACATTCGATTATGATGGAAATGTTATGCGTTACTTCTTGTTCCATATGTTCCTTTAAAATTGTGAATGATTAAGAGCTAGTTAAAATGTGATTTCGATTAAGTCGTTAATCGATTTATATATAAATTAAAATGTTACGCACCAACTTTTGGGATTAAGTTTAGCAACTATGGTTGAGAGAGATGATAGGATTTATCGCAACCAATAATTATCGACTGTATAAATGAATTTAAAAGAGAGATTTCATTAAAAACAACTCATAGCGTTGCTGCATGATGCGCTCTTCTGGCCATATGTTACACGTGCGATATACAGACCGATGCACCAGACGGTTGGTAGATGCGTTTTAACATTGAAAATCATTGGGCCGTTCACTCTAAATTCACTTTCCACCTTACAACCGAACGGCGTTCACATAAAACATCAAGCTGTCTTTACATGGATGCGTTGCGCAAATCATCCTCCGTCTTTGGGGGTTTTGTGCAATGTTAATTTTTCTGGCAAACAATTGAAATTGGAGCAAAAATTATTGGATGTGATAGGAGTTTTAAAACGGAATGTATTTTGCTCAATTATTTATAAATTTAATACTCTCTGGATCGAAATGCAGCTAGATCATCATTTTATTCCCGCAACCTTTCAATCCGTATTCAACACACCGGTGAACAAGTGCATCTGATTTCACCAGAAGACAGCAAACGCGGATCCAACGACGGCGACAGGCGCGAGACCGATTTGTTTACATTTTGAGGTTGAGTTGCCGGGGTGCTGATCGCGACTTTGGGTTTACGGTTACCACCATCATCGAAGCTTTATCATCGCGGTCGTGTTGCATTTCATCATCATGCTGCACCACACTCCCGGGTGGCCGCTTGTACAGGTTATGATAGAGCATACTACTTCCCCACCATTCCCACCGAACGACTGTTGTCATCGGATGGGAAATGAGAATATTTTACTTACAGGAATGTGGTCATGGAATGTTCCAGTTAGACCCCACCGTTGGATGCAAGTGAACGAGTGTGAGAAGTTCATATGTTTCAAATTGAGTTTGTGCGTGTTCCGTAGATTGCGTTACAAGTTCGAAAAATAACCGGCCACTTCCGCAAGTGTGTGCGCGGCGTGTCTCTCTCTCTCTCTCTGTTGCTGTTTGTCATTATTAAGGTCGGTGGTATTGTCAATGTCCATCCGGTCCTTGAGTGCTCTGAAGCCGTTGTTGTAGGTAAACGATCTGCCTCCCTAATTTTACATCATCGATGTTAATCAAATAACGTTTGTATGTGAATTGCAACCTAAATGGGGTGATATCTAATATTGTGTGTTGAGTTATTTAATTTCAAATTTAACGAAAGCATTTATAGACGTTTTGATAGACGTATTTACATTACATTACATTACAGATATGCCAATTAACGTAACTTTAATGTGTTTATCCTTCTTAATTTCACTGTCCAGAAATTTACACTGATTTTTTATATTATACTTACTAAATTTGGACCGGTTTACATCGATGTTTTAACTAAAACGCTTGCCTGGAAAGCCGTGAGTTTCCCCTTTAATTTGATAAGTTACATCACGTTATAGTTGTTGCTCGATATTTTATTTTTGTTTCTTTTTCTATACTAATGAAGCAATCCATAACCGGCATTTGTCATAAAAACATATCGTTAGGCTAAATTCTGCATTAAATTTTCCAAATAAAAGTCAAAATCTCTACCAGTAAATTACATCCCGCGTTTGCAGTAATGGTGGTTATGTTCCAGCTGCTTAGCAATAGGAGCACCACCCAAACGGGCATTAAATATTATACATTGTTTACTGTCGGCAGTCATAAATTCTATCACAAATGGAAACTAAAACAAACATTCAGTGTCGTTACGGATTGCATTCCATCAAACGCAGAGCAGCAAGCACACTCGCGTGTCAAAATGGGCGAGAATTCTGGAGAAATTTAGCACCGAATTTTAAAAGGGCTTCAGGTTTATGGATGTCTATAAATGTTCCGGTGTTTACCAAACAAGATTCGTACGTAAGATGAAATCTAGCTGGGAGGTAATGCATGTTTTTCACATGATCGTAATATGATGGACGACTGGAAACGTAGAGCAATTCTTTTTTCTCAGAGCTTCAAAGGAACGATGTTGAGATGAATCGTTGAAGATTAAAAGCTTCTTTTTTTTGGTATCCTAAAGCCATATGTATATTTTAGGACCAATCTTTTATTTGTTTTAGGTAACATCTCTTCGTGGTGGTTACCGTTTTGTAAATCCCTTCATATAAACTCTTCATAATAATTCCATGCTCAAGGTGTGTAACTGTAACAGGGAGGGAGCATACCACCGAACGTGCGTTATAATCCTTAAAAACATAAATAATCTCAACCGATTGGAGAAAACCAAACAAAAAAGACATCTTAATGGCAAAATCGCATTGAAAGTGTATCCACAGTCACAATCCCTCCGTCCCCGGCATCGGTATACGGAATAGATGCAGAACAACTTAGCTTTGGCATCCTGTTTGATCCTCTTTTCTTTATGAACTCTTAGACCCACGGGTAACGATTTTCGTTTCGCAGTGAAAGGGAGAGAAACCTTTCTCCGCTAAGCGGTATTGGCACCAATTTCCTATCACGATCCGGTGCGTTCTAATTCCACAACTTCGTACACCAGCCAAAAGGGAGAAAAAACAACTCAACCCAACGAAATGTGCCGGCAAATGGGTTTTGATTTAATTTATAGGCAACGGAAAGAAATGCTCACATCTCCCTTGTCGTTCGGAACGGGTCAAAGGCTGGATGCCCGTTTGAGGGGGGGATTGGGCGTTAGAGATTGATAGCAGTAAGATATTATTGTGAAAGTGAGGAGAAAAAGGCCTTTCAAGAATTCGTCATCATCGGTTATACAACGCGAACGTGCGACGGGAAAGGGGCATAATTTCGGATTTCGCTTTAAAGGGAACAAAATATCACAGATTCTATCTATCTATCCATCGATCGAATCGCACCAGGCGATGTACCCAATAATTATGGATGATGTATGAATTTGCAGACATATTCGATCCATCTCCACATTGCACTTAGTCTGCCGTGGTGTCTTCAAGTTATTTTGTTCATATTTTTAGATAATTTTTTGTCTTCTGATCCGACAGCTTAGTCCCTTTTCCATAATAGTAGCTAAAAAATTACTTAAGTAAGGTTGTACAAAACTATGCCTCAATATATTCGGTAATATTCTTCCCAATATTGAAGTGGGATTGAAGTTAAAGTGATTTAAATTCATCCCGCTCAAAATCCTCCTCCAGTATGTACAGACGCATGGAAATTTTCATAATTATTTAGTACAATTCCGTATCTTGTCAATTTTCTTACTTCATAAAAAATTACCATAAAATGAATTTTTATTGTTTTACTTCTTCAAAAAAGGGTACCGCTCATAAAAAGTTTAAAGATCATTTATTTATCGAATGCATATTAACAACTTTCAATAATCACTTTGCAGCTAACCATCTACATTTAAGCTGCTCATTAAATCTTGGGAATTTGAGGTTTGCCGCTCGAAATGGCCATCGTTAAAATTAAAATTTTACTAGCCATACAGGCACACGTTGTTAATACAGCTTCCGCCAAAAGCTAAACCTCGGCAGTATCTATCAACGTAGATAAGATAAACGGATTAGCCCTATCCTCGTCTTTACCGCTGCAAACCAACGAAGTGAGCAGTTATACCCGAGAAGTAATAAAATCTCGATGCAACTAGCAAATAAAGAGATTCTCCTGCGGGATTATACCCCAAGTGTACCCTTTTAACGATCTTTCTACTTCCCTTTAACTGGATGCCAAAGCACGAACGGAAACGAACCAGCACAAGAAACGGCGGCTGTTGAAAGAAAGTGTTCGTCCGCTGCCGAAGAGTTTTCAAGTATTTTGCGCATAGTTCCGTTGATTTACTAAGCGCGCGCGCACGAGCATTACCCAGACAGACGGAGCGACCCGCGCGGCACGATTCAACACCCAAAGGCTCCCGACACACAAAGCGGTCGGCAAACGGTGCAAATGATACTGCATGCGTGTGTGTGTTTATGTATAAGAGTCCCTTGTGTTCACTGGAGAGTATCATTTTAATAGCCATTCCTAGCCCAACTCTCGGCCGTTATGATGAAAGATGAGGAATGCCTTCTTGAAACGGTCCCATGAATAGACGAACGGCGCGCCCCGCTAGTTCGACTACTACTGATCAGCGCGATCATCGCCACAAGTGCATTGGCGGGTTTTGCGTACGAGAAGGCTAATAGTACTGTGGAGAGTGCAGACCGACTGTTTGCGCCCTTAGCTCGTGAACCGTGTACGGGGTGTGTAAATATACAAACAATTAAACATCTTTATGACATCATCGGCAAGAAGTTGGCGATGATGATGAGTTGTACACTAAGGAGGAGATAAAAAAATGTAAATCCAGACAAGATACACCTAACCGGTAAAGTACTCGCATGCAGCTGTGTTAGAAAAAGGTGTTAAAGATGCAATTTCCCTTTTGCGTTACGATGAGGTAATTTACAACCTCGTCGCAATCCGTCAAAACAAGACATCCGCTGTATGTCTTCAGGTGTCTTTTGGCAGACACTTTAACGTCTTTAGTTTTATGTCTGCTCATTATTAATATTTCCCATGATATTGCTCCATTGTTATTGTTTTTTTTATTATTTACATTTGCATTGCAGATCTCAATTATTACCATTTACAGTTTTATTATCTTCGTTGATAGTAAAACTTACGGTAAAAAGGTAAAATAGATTCCCCATTCATCCGTTGCCAACGTTGAACGCTTGAAACGATCTGGGTCAGTTTACACTTTCACTTCAACTTTTATTTGCAGTATTTATGTTAAACATCAAAATGATATTATGTTATTTTATCTAATTTATATTGCAATAAGTGTTGTTTAGAAGGCCAAATAAAGGCTCTAAGAACGACCATCTTTCGAAATAAGCTCAACTTTCATTGCTATTCCATGTTTTGACGACGAAAAAACAATTTAATCTCTAAAAACGATAATTTTTAGAGTCTTGCTAAAGTGTGCTAAATATGTGGGATCATTTTTCATGTTTAGATTATTTTAACACGTCAGATAACAACCACGGCATCAAAAATTCTTATCACAATCATGATATTTGTTTGGATTTTACGACTAGGTTAGGTATTCGAGAACACAACATAGACGAACCGGATTAAAGGGAATAGAAGCAATGAACTCAGAATGAACTAAGAGAACGTAACATGGAATGAATTTATCGATTGAAAAATGTATCGAAAAAACTCAACTCAATTGTTCCAAAACGAACACTCATGATGTGAAAGGAATAAATGAAGACTCTATTGCATTATTTTACCAAAACATTCAACTACAAAATATTAAGAAAGCGGTAAATATAGAATGGTGAATTATTTCCTCTCATTTCATGTCACCTTCAAACAAAAAATTAATTGATCAAAATTCGCATTCGACGATATCACTCTTATCTCATCTTATGTCAGGTTCAAAAATGATGTTGTCCTCGCCAACTTCTCAATCTGCTCGCCTATCGGTAATCCTCCATATTAAGATAGTGCTTGCGTTCCGCAGATTCTTTTGCCAGTGCTTTCTTTTACCCGCAGCTACAGGGGCCGCAATTGCTCAAAGTTCGAAGGGAACACCGAAATGGAAACAGTTCCCTAACTGCTCAGATTGATTGCGCTTTCGAAGTAGAGCTGTACTCAGAGGGGTTTTGGTATGCTACGATAATCTGCCGGCAGATACGAACCTACCTGGACGTACGAATTTAGCTCGGTGGACATGAAATCCACGACCGCCTGCCGGCGTCCCTGGATGCCACGGGGTTTCTCTCTAATCACGTGCCTTTCGATTCCCAGCGCGTCATGTGCTTTCTTCTCTCACGTTTGCTCTCTAGCAGCATAAGACGGCCGCCACCGTCGTCGTCGTCGCCTTTACGGTGGTTGTTGTCGTGGACAAACGAGCATTCCGCACCGGGCAACCTACTTAACGGAACACATTTTGCTCGCATTCCAAGTTATCGGTCGGCGCAAAAGATAAAGCTGCAACGATAGAGGCGTTTCCCCATTTTCTTGAACATGTAGCTATGTTGTTTGAAGCAAGGGAAATACACTAGTAGAGGACGGTTTCTTTTCGATGCCCAGAAAAGGTGGCAATAATTCCGTCGTTAACTATGAAAAACTATCCAATGAATAAGTTTTTTTCAGATCCTTCTCGTTTTTTTTGTAAAGAAAAATAAACGCAAACCTGAGAATTCACATCCCAACGCTGTTTTGCGAAGGACGGAATCATCTTTCAGGCCTTAAAATATATATTTGAAAGTGTTGTGAGAAAAAAACAAGAAATACTTCTATTTTTTAAAATAAATAATGAATAGACAATTTTGTTTCAATACTTCAAACATTAAATGAAATGCTAACATGAAATTTAATTATTTCGTTCGTTATTTTAAAAATAAACTCCTTGAGTATGGGCAAAGGGCATAAAAATAGTTTCTTAGAGTTTTCAATTTATTTGGCCGTTTTGAAACATATGGTTGCAATAGTCCAAATTCTGGAGAGATCTGAGATTTATTCTTAGCAACAAACTTCACAATCATCTTTCGCAGAAGAAATTGTCATTTTTAATTAAAATATATGTCCCTTAAAGAACTTTTTTTGTTGGGAAATGCCACCCTTTAGAGTATCAGAGAAGACATGCCGCTAAACGGTTGCACATGTTCCATATGTTTCACTCGTGATGCCGGCGTCGGTCAAGCAGCAGTGTTCGTCAAACTAAGAGTCCACAGTAGAAATGCATGCTGGAAGCAAGGGAGTTGCCGTTTAAATTGAAAAATAACCGTTTACGGTCATCATCTCATATTCATCTTGTTCGTACTTCGTTATTTCATTTATCTTGCATTACCGTTCGTACATTATGCTTGTGAACCGGAGATAAAGCAAAAGCTAGCAGTCGAACGAATATGTTTCATTCCCTTCACCCTTACAGTGCGTGATGTGTTTTCCCGCATGGTATGATTGAACCGATTGCGAGGAGTAGTAGTGCGACGGCTTGTTACACTGATGAATATATCTCTGCAGAGACTCGCGAAGAGGTGCGTACCAGCACCAAGGGGAAAGCGAGATGCGTGGATGAACAACGCCCGCAGTGATTTGCATGCATCACACCCTGTCGCGAGATAAACACTAGACCGCCTTGCTCCCTTTTTTGCGATATGATTAAACAGCTGATCTATACGGGGAGGGAGAAGAACACAGACATGGGGACAGTATTCAATTAGCATAATCACCCACTTCCACCCTGGGGTGCGTTTTTTTTTTGCTTTAGCATAATGTTTTTTTATTGAAAATACCCACCATGAGGTGAAGGGAGACCTAGATTACGTTCGTTTATGTTGCAACAGAGCACGCACATCCCATCGCCATCGAAGTTCGACTCGCCTGGTTGATGATCGTCGATCACGATCACCAACATCCGGCTACCCGATAAACGTCAGTGTACGGGACGGAGAAATAATTAGCCATATAAGTTAGACATCAAAACGAGTACCACAACGTACCCGTAGAAAGCTTTTCACTTCCAATAGCGTACCTTGGTTTCGATCAGTTTGTGATAATTTTCTGCATTCTATTTTGCTTTGCTTTCCAGGTTTAGCGTGTAGCGAACTGCACGTGCGTAGGAATATGTAGGACAGAACGTGATCCAATCATCAACATCCGGCGGTGGAAATCTCATTACAAACTCTTCCTTCCAAGAAAGGGAAGTAGGGAGCGAGCGGTATCATTAAAAACCGGCATCTAACTCCCGGTGTTGACGAAAGCAGCGTTTCCTGTGCAGTAGCAGCACGCTGTGTGCGTTTGTCTCGATCACCCTGCGCGGTGTAGTTAAGCCAACAACGAGAATTGCGATAGTTAATTGAAGACTCCCAGTTGGACGATACTGGACAACACACAGGATGCCGCTACCGAAGCGCCTAGTGCAGCCGGTGTTCGTCGCACGGTCGGTGTACGTGCGCGAAGAGCTACCGGCAGAGCTGGAAACCGTCACCAACACGACACTCACCAATATCGTCCGTCAGCTGTCTTCACTGTCGAAACATGCGGAGGATCTGTTCGGCGAGCTGGCCCGAGATGCGGGTGGTCTGGCCGAGCGGGCCAACTCATTGCAGGCGCGTATCGATCGTCTCGCGATAAAGGTCACCCAGCTGGACAGCACCGTTGAGGAGGTATCGCTGCAAGACATTCAGATGAAGAAGGCTTTCAAAAGTGCCACCATGTTCGACCAGCAGATCTTCTCTCGGGCGACGATGCCCTCGGCAATGCTGGAGGTGTACAAGGTGAGTGAATTAATAAGATCATTAACTTTTAACAGATCGTTCGAAACTAATGTATGCCTTTCTCTGCCCTGTTTAGACCTGCGATAAACCACCGCCACTGGATAAGCTGAACTGTTATCGGGATGATGGTAAAGATGGTCTCAAGTTCTACACCGATCCGAACTACTTCTTCGAGCTGTGGCGACAGGAGATGCTGAAAGATACCGAACGTGTTATGCATGATCGTGGCAAGAAGGTTCATAAACCGCGTGCGGATGGTGGTGCAGAGGGTGGCGGTCGGCAGAAGAAGCGACCACGTGCACCACACAACACACGCGAGAAGCAACGCCAGCGTGCCATCGGCCATGGCGAAACGCTGATGCCAAATAATGTCATCTATCGCACACCAAACGCGATCATCGGCTCGCAGGAAGAGGCGATTTACAACAGTGCTATGGCGGGAGGACCTGGCGGAAGTATGATCTACGATTCCCGTTCGTCCTCTGCTATGGGAGGCAGTAGCAGCGGTGGTGCAGCTCGGCCCAACTCCATCGAGCTTCGGCGAAGCTACCAGCAACCGAACGAAATGGTTGACGGTGGGGGTTATGCGCCACCGTCACCGGGCGGTGGCTACCATCAGCACCAGCAGATGGCGGCCCAGCTACAGCATCAGCAGGCCGGTGGCGTTTACCAGCAACAGCAACCAATATACGACCAGTACGGTAATCCATCGATTTACGGCTCCGGAGCGAACCAGATGTCGCAGGAAAGTTTGTACGCACCCGGCACGCCTTCCCGGTCGAAATCGCGCCCATCCCAGCCCCCGCCGGCCCCTCCTTCGTCCGGCAGTGGTGGTGGCACACCGAATGCCTCGAACGGGAATACACCGACGCGCAGTCGCAGTCTGTCGACCGGACGCGATAATCTACCACCGCCGCCACCGATCCCGGAGGGATTGCAATCGCCACCGCATGGTATGAGCAATGGTGGCCCGAGCGTTGCCGCTAAGATGCTGCTGAACCGGTCCGCGCCACGGGCGGGATCACCGCAGCTCGGCATGACCGGTTCGCAGCAGCAGCAGCAGCAACAACATCAACACCAGCACGTTGTCGTGCAGTCGATGATGGACCAGAATCAGCTCGCACTGGCCCAACTAAACCAGCAGATAAACAATCTGAACAATCTCAACATGCAGCTGAACCAGATGTCGATGAACGATCTGCCGCCACCGCCACCGATACCGGAACAGGTAAGTTTGTCGATTTTTCGCAACCGATCACAGGAGGGCATCCATTTGTCGGGAGATACCGGCGTTGGGAATTCGAAAAAAAGAAACATTTGCTTCCTTTGCTTGCGGAGTGTAGTAAGCTAATGAGCTTTCACATTACAGTCCAAAGCTCTCTTTAATAGTTCCGTCTTCGTACGTCTGCTTTCCCCGTCCTCTTCTGATTGATTCTTTACGTTAGCGGGGTAAGTCGTTTGTGGAACAATTGCGGTTCCAATTAGTGGATCGATTTGTCTGTTCGTCTGCAGATGTCAACTAAGAATACTCCCTTACTTCCTTTGTGTTTCATATTCGATTTTTGACTGACTTTTTGTAAAATTCCTGATGTCAATTTGATAGTGAGACATCTCACAAAACCCTGTTGCTGAACGATATTTCTGTGTTCATCCATTTCAAGGTTTTCACGTATTTGGACATGATATTTTTCTTGTCGTCTAATTCCCTGATTAATGTACTTTATCGTCCCCGTTGTTGTTCAATTTGTTATTTTTAACCGACCAAAAACTTCTTCAGTACCTGAACTACTCTACACTATTGGACGCCGTGTTTGAAATTTATCGAACGGGATTAAAATTTGATTAACTTTTTTAAGGTTCGATGAGAAGAAAAGAGTATACATTACTAATATTTCTCCATTTAAAAAACAAATTCTTCTAATGTTGTATGTTATCGGTTGTTTTTGCATTATTATTGACATCTTTCAATTCTTCCTAAACCAACAGCTATCCCCCAAACAATCACCACCAAATGTGGCTCCACCACCTCCACCACCACCGCCGCCAATGTTGGACGGTCCGTTAAGCCCTACGAAGGCTCCACTGGCAAACGGTGATCTGTACAATATGCCGAAAATGCACCAACTGAAGAAGATTCCTCCGCAGGAGAAGATAACCTACGATGATCCACGCAGCGATTTAATGAAGGCCATCCGAGATGGTAGGTGTTCTTTCGGAGGCCCATTCAAACACTCATCACAACTCCCCGTTCATTGCTAATCTTTACCGTTCGTCTCACAGGAATCAAACTGCGCAAGGTGGAGAAACAAAATCACGAAGCGAAGGAAAACGATCGCAACAAGGGCCTGCACGATGTGGCCTCGATTTTGGCACGGCGCGTCGCCATCGAGCTTTCCGAGTCGGAATCTTCCGAGAGTGACGACGATAGCGAGGGCTGGCAGGAAACGAACGAAACGTCCGCATGACATCAGGAGAGCGTTGCGGCGGGCGGGGGCAAGAAAAAGTGAAACAAGGTGTAGCGCCTCTTCCGATAGGGCGATAGTTCCAGCGAAATCGAAAACATGCCCACCACACAGCACACAGGTGACCAACGCAACGGAGCGCTGGAGTGTGGTTAAATGCGATATGATCGCATCAACGGTGGGGATTGGGATGAATGGAACGATCGCAACAATCGAAAAAGGACTGCAATCGGTGCAACAAAGACGGGTTTTTTTGCGATCTAGCCTCTGATATTCGGTGTATTTATTTGGAATGCAAACAGAGCAATTGCTGCAGTGGCGATGCATTGATTTGATTGTAAAGGTGTGATCGCTTCTCCGGTGATCGCGAACGAATGAAGACATTTATATGCGAGATTATATTATAGGTTGTATTTAGCGCAACAGGATGGGGAGAGGATGAAGAAATACCGCTTATCGTTAAGTTCTGGTTAGGTTGTACAAAGATAATTTTCACTATTTATAAACAGAGATGATAAGCATTGCTATAGAAGGATGTGGTTACCCCGGTCGCGATGTGACCGAAGGCGACGTTCACTTGTTGCGCATACATTCTAAAACATTCTGTGTAGATTATTGTACTCTTTTTATATATGTTCTAATTTCCGAATAACATTAAACTTCATCGAAACAGACGGCAGGTGGCAATTCACGGAAGCATCTCACGTCGTTACCCTCGCTGGTTCAAGAATGCGGCGTGTTTGTGAGAGAAAATCAAAACGTCGATACCCCGTCGTGCGCGTATATCAAAATGTAAGCGAAACGCACTATATCTTCCTCTGCTGAAGCGCTTATATAAGCGGCCGTAGGCAATGCAACCACCGCCAGCACATTAAAAAGAAGGGAGAAATACAATGAACGGAAGATAGTGAAACATAATGCAATTTATATATAACTTTGTAAACGTAGCCGTTACACCAATGTAGTAGGTAAGTTAGAAAACAGTCACAAGTCGGTCATTTGCCAAGCAGTAGTAGCAACAAAGAAATAAAAACAAACATGCAAACAAGAATGCCAAACAGACAGCGGAAGCGAACAGCGGTTCGCTGAAGGTAGTTATAATTTTGTTTTCTCTACAATGTTTGCAAACTATTTTGGAGAATGAACGTAAACACTTTTGAAGACATCTATTTGATGGCGAGACACAGTTCTTTAATATGATGAAATGTCAGTACATCCTTTTCCCAACTATTGAAGCTCGATTTGCATTTAGCCACTATTAGATCTGTTCACAGGGTAGCTAGAGATTTTTGTAAAGATAATTTGCTGCATCACTGCTTTTGGACATTTAACGAGTAGCATTTGTTCGCTACAGCAGCGTATAGTAAAAAAAAATATTGTTTGTAGTGAGAAAAAAGAATAATAGCTAGTTTTTCACTTATACACCATTATATGCAAAGTTCTTTCTTTTGCCTAACCTACGTTCGTATTCGAACATTTTTATACCTTGTGTTCAGAATCACACGCAAATGTTTTACTGCTTTTCATATTCTTGTGAAAAAAATCCTACATACATTCTGTCACATTGCTACACACAACGATTAAAAACACGCTTCCTTTAGCACTATTCATTGCAATCGGTTTGGATAAAAAGAAAGCAAACAAACACATAACCTTACGACGGTTGCAGTACTCCAAAAACAAAAAAGACATTTAAACTAAAAAGAAATTAAACTAACTCATAACGAATGTGAATACAATTTGTAAAACGCTTGTGGCAAAAATTGACAACGCGGCGGGAGCAACAAACAACCCCAGCAGTGTAATGCATTTGTGCTTGCTACACTGTAGAGATGTTTCAAAAGCAACTATTTACGAATCATTAAACAAAATCGCTCAAATGTTTACGCCGATAAAGAATGTTGGTAGGTCACAAATCCGGCAAGCCTTTTTTTGGTTGGGTGTGTTTGCCGCTTTAAAATGTATTTTTTATGTTGCAAACTATTTCTTACAATCCGCTTATGCTTTTCTTAGGAATCTATCTTCTTCTATTGTCTAAAATTCGACCTGCTACTAACCAGTGTGTAAAGTAAAATTAATTTAAACTCGTTAGCAACATACCGTCATTAAATGCTCAAATTTTTCATTTTTAAACTACATTTCTAAGACTAAAATATAACTGCAAAGCGCTGCTTCACTATTGCTGTGCTATTTCTTGTTGTTTTCGTTTTTCTCTCTCGAAAATTCACCATTTTACGACGCTTTTATGCACTTCTCATCTTAAATGTTGAGAGAGCAAGATACAAAAGACAAAAAAAAATGCTGAAACTATTCCATGTGCTACACCTCCTTTCGATGAATCTGTCTCTTATGTAAAGTAAAAACCGGTTCGATAAACAATATTAACTTGACAAGCGTACAATACCAAACACTGCAGGCGATCTAAGAATTGCACATGAGAACGGTGTCATTTAGAGTTCTTTACCACAATCACTGTAACCCAAATAGCCAAAACGGAGAGTCATTGGTACACGGCAAAGCAAGTCCACAATAATATGAATTGATACTACAACATAGATAGTTAACCAAGTAATACGGCGAAAGTCAACCAACCACCTTCCCTGTGTTGCACTGCTGCAGTCAATCATCCATGCATAATATTGCTAACGTATCTAATGAAAAAGATGTAAAACTCACATACACAAAACCATTAAGCTAATCCAGGGTGCACACATACCGCATGCTTGCAGGTGTGTGCAGCTCTGCGCCTTTGATATTAGGGAAATAATGAAGAAAAGCATCAGGATGCCTTTCTCTGTGTGTACTCGTGTCGTACTGGACAGCGAATGTTTCATACAAACGGTGAACAAACGTGAGCAAATACTCCTCGAAGAGATGTTGTAGTAGCTTTTGTCGCATCAAAAGATTTAAAGGGCTAGTCGCGCGAAGGTCGTTTGTCACCTCCAAAACTAAAAACTACCGGTGTCTGAAGTAAGAAGCAATTTGGTTGGTTTCTGCATTAAGCTTTAGTCGTTTGTATTCTTAAAACATGAAAGCGAATATGAAGAACTTGGTCTAAAATGGTCCCTATCATACATAAAAGGAGACAAAGGAAACGAAATAAGTGTTGCTAAGAGAAAAGGTTATTTTATAGATTTTCCCCCCTTGCTCTATTTTTGTTATGACAGTTAAAGTAATGTTCCAATCCTACGTGCTTTCCGTTCGTGCGCGAGAAACACCACGAATACACTGTACATGTATTATAATTTCTTTAACTAATAGGTAAATATAAAGGAAACGATCAGCAACGGAGGGGGCACATGATTTTGTAATGCAGCAACAAGGGCGTAAAGCAGGATGTGAACACAAAACAAAACGAAGTAATCGAAACAAAGCAGTAATAGTGGACCGTTTCAAATAATATTAATAGTCGATCAGAAGCAAAAATACACTTGATCATGGTAATTAGACAACTAATCGAGGAAATAAAGTGAAACTTGCAAGAAAAAG
>KB663644.1:3068067-3081307 GCA_000349025.1 Anopheles minimus | reverse complement strand
AAAAAAAACGGCACAGCAGTGGGTCCTGTTGAGTAGGTCAGTGAACATAAGCCCATTGAAACCTATTGCGCTTAATGTGTTGCTTATCAGCCACGAGCAAAGTCGCAGTAATTGTGGTGATCATTCTAAACCAAACCACACACGCGCTTTCAAGCCACGATCTTGACACGAAAAAACTCGTGTGCAATGTGGAAGTTGGCCGTACTTATTAATGATGCCGGTTGACACAAAAACAAGCCCGTTCTTCAATCGTATGTGCAAATTGCGCAGCATTCTAAAAAGGGAATTTGAACCACCGGATTTCTTCCGGTACGTTGACCGTGATCTGTGGAAAAGTGTAAATTTCGTCTAGATTACCTAAACTCTGTTCCTTCTTCCACCGATAATGGAACAAGAGTGGGAATGGCTTTGCAAAATTCAAGTACGTGCCCTTGATACATTGAACGAGAGCCAATCGTCTACTGGAGGTGATTATTAGGTGACGAAATAATGGTGTTGTGTATTACACATCGCAAATGTATGAAATTATTGTTTACAATTCGTTTCATATGGGGCGGTACATACAAACGTACCAGTTGCGCCGTACTTTTCTAATCTGTTTTGCTATACAGAGTGGAAGTCCCCGATGGAATTTCCCCATAACACGAAAGAGTCACTATATCAGGTGTGTGGTATTGCACTTTGAAATAAAATCTAATCCTTTTCGAATATCGAAGTATATTCTATCTTTTCTAAATAAGAATAAAATCATTGTACCATTCAGGAAAAAAACTTGGCTTGGCTCCAGAGAGGATCGAACTCACGACCTTCGCGTTATTAGCACGACGCTCTAACCAGCTGAGCTATGGAGCCGCTTGTACGAGGGAGCAACATCATGCATACAGAAACGCGAACCGATCACATGCGTAGTCTGTTGCAAGTATTGATACACACACTCCCCATGCGCATGCGCCTTATCTTCTCGCTGTCCCTGCGTTAGTGGAGAAGGTTTCTTTTTGGGGATTTCTTTGAAAATAAAAACAGGAAATGAATAATAAAATTATCACGCAATATAAATCTATGGTGTTGTGCGTAATTTATTTTTCAAGAATGTATGATAATGCGGTTTGTTTGTTTAGAATCTACTTGTTTTTGTTTTGTTTACGATCATAATTCTTACCATTACAAGTCTACTTGATCGTAAGGAATGGAAAACCAAGCGATCCAATAATAAACTTACGTTATTACGGTGCTTGATACTGCTTGAAATTACGCTGATATTGTCCTCAAAAATTGTGTTCTTCTAGAAAGAATGAAGAAATGATATCAGTTCTATAAACTATGTCAACAAAAAAATCATCCCGCATCACTCTCCTTTAAGTCAGGTCTTTTTCAGCTTTTTTTTAATTTTTATCTATACTCAACCCTCATTTCCTACAAATATGATTAACAATACTCACACTAAAAACATTTAAAAACGAATGATTCTGATGCAACTTTATCTGCTTCGTTAGCAAGAATGCTTAAGATCGCCCTTTCATAAAAGGCCACACCTGCAGGATCATTGTTCGATCACCTTCCCGATACGACCTGTCGGCCTTCGGATGGGCCATGCGACAAAATTACATACCATTAGCCCTGTTCACTATCGATAATTTCAAAGCGATCATGGAAGAGCTCCTTTAAAGGGAGTAGTAGTTCTACGAAGAACGATCATGCATCCAATGGATCTGAGAGATGATTCAGCAGCATCCCTTTCAGAATGCCTTCCGCATTAGGGAACGACTTAAAAGGATGAAAAATATGCAAGAATGCACTTGTTTTGTTGTAAAATTATTGTTTTATTTTGTAAATTTAATAAATCTCAATTTTTCATACAACAAATCCGATCGTCACGATTCCATCTTTGGGCATTTTATTATCGTTTCATTTTACCAGAAATGCGCCAACTCATCGAACCCATTTGTTGTCATCTAGTAATGGTGGTCCGGAAAATGGTGCAGCCTCATCACAAGAAAACCCAAGCTTAATGATGATTTTATCTACCGTTTCGATTGCATCATCTGTGCCGCGCAGTGCACACAAAAGGAGGGAATCTTGTGATCATTACACTTGCACGCATACGTACGTTCCGTTGTAAGCGATCACTACTTAACTATTCATGCAACTTGCGAGCTGTAAAATCTACTAGCAAAAAAAAAACAGTCTCTGGTAAAAGCGAACGTGTGTACGTGTGATGGCACACCAACCATTCCGGTAGGATCAGCGGAACCGTTCAGAGCGGGGTGTTTGACAACTTTACGCGGGAAGCATTTAATCAGCTTCAGCTCAGAACTAGTTCGACGTACTTTGGGTTTGCTTGGACGATTGATACGTTTATGGAAATTGTCTTGTAGTATGAAAACAGGCATCGAACAGAAGGCACATTGGAATTTTTGTTTGCTTAGTATTTGTCAATTATCAAGTAATAATTATCCGATAATTCGATGATAATTCTATTATATAAATTTGCTGATGAATGATGCTAGCAGAATATAAATTTAAACAAACAGTCAATATTGTATGATAAAAAATAGAAATAAAAAAAATCTACCCTTTTTCCTCGTTGATTAGATCTTCTTTTTCTCCAAATTTTAATCCTGGGGAGCTGTCGTTTGCATGGGACAATAAAGTAATTAAGTAAGAGTACTTTTTTTTAAATAATGCATTTTAGCCTAAGGACAGTCACTCTGCCGAAGTCTGTCAATTGGTCCACATTGAATGGAAAGGTGCCAGAAATAAGGTTGTTGTAAAGCCTTTCAAGAAGTCCGGCATCAACGGAGATCTCCAGGTTGCCGGAGGCAGTGCAAATGGTGCTGTTTAAGATAATGAAAATAAAAACGGGGCTAGTGATGAGGTCAAAAGAACCCCTTTTTTACTTTGACAATTTTATGAAGTTACACATTTAGGGCTAAGGACAATCCCACTCCAGTAATCTGCCAATTGGTCCCTAATGGATATGAAGATGTAAAATCTTTAGGAAATGTGGTATCAACAGGATGGAAGAGAAAATTGACAGAGGTTCTTTATGAGCGTGATAATAAAAATAAGGCTAGTGATCAGTGTTACCGACCTTATAGCTCAAGTAAACCCAAATTCGGAGTAAATTAAAAGTAATAAAAAATTTTCTGTAGCAATTTTGACTTTTTTTAACCCAGGGGATTAATATATACTGGCGAATTGGACACCTCTAAGAGTGATGTCCCTGCTAAAAAAAGCAGTTGTTGTATAAAAAAATTTTCACGCAAGAGGGCGCTGCAAAATAAGTGATCGTGCGCGCCACTTAGCTCAGGAACAAAATGCCCTAAGCTCATTAGAGTGAAAATATATTTATTTGCTCTAAAAATACTCTTTTATTGGATAAAAATAGTTTTACAACAAAACTCATAACACACGTAAGATTATTCCAAATAAACTATCTAATGAAACTAATTATCCACCACCGAGTCCACTGCACACTAAACACAAAGTTTATTAGCGTTCGACCGTTTGTTCCACGAACTTATAAACCCATTTAGTGCATAATCACTTCAGAAATGCATCCAAGCCCGTGCCTGTACTGATAATGTCCGAACAGCAGCCAGCGACGGCCTTGGTTGCGCCAAAGACCGATAATTGTGCATCCGCACCCCGTGACGAAGTAATGCACTGAACGGGTGCATGCGAATAAGAGAAGAAGAGAGCGATAAAAAAAGTAATCATACCTTTCCACTCGCGAAGGAAAATGATCTTTGACCGGTTTGGAAACTACGGTTCGCAGAATTGCAACTTGCTCCCGTTTCTTTGATTTCTAGTTCTCCCGCCGGTACGCTCCAATAGCAATACGGAGGAAGGATTTTGATTGATGGATTGATGGCAGCGCGCGTGTTGTACGCGGTTGGCGCCCTTTCGTTAGCCTAATCCACATATGGAGTGGCAATTTTTTCCGTTCCCGTTCCCGCGTCTACTGCGACACCGAAAGGCGTCGCGTAGTTTAACCGAAAAAGAAATGATCTTGTTTTTTTTTGCTGCTGCTGCCGTCTTCATGTTTAGTTACCACCGTTGCGTCATCTAATGCGGAAACCAATTGGGTGGTGTTATTTCGTATCGCATAGTAAAGTAAGCTAAACTGGTGGAAAACTCAACTACGGACCGGGTGGAAATCTTCGCACGCGCACCTTCGCGCACCATTGCCGGTTCCTGCTTAGCTCGTGTTGGCCATTTGCAACTATGCAACGATGCGATTGTACAGTGGCAACCGTGCGAATGAAAGTCAAAGTGGTGCAGATGTTTTTTTTCTGTTAAATGCACCATACAAACACTTTCCACTTCGTTTTTATTTGGTTTTTCGGCTTGAAAGGGAGTGTGAGTGATTTAGAGCAATGGTAAGAGATTAATTCATTACTAAGACGAATAACGCAAGCATAATTATAAGTTACTTAATGGTTAAAATTGACTTTTATAGCATTATTAATGGACATTACCAGTTTGAGTAGTATAATAAAATAGCAAATATTTTGGAATTTCAAACAATACGAAAACGACCACTTTTGGAAGCGACGATATTTTTAATTTAAATTTCATTACACTCGCTCATTTTTTTCCCCCAAAGTTATTTAAATTTAGCATTTAATTTTCGACCTGAATTGATTGCTGCTTATGACAATTTTGTATAAAAATGTTTTGCGATACGTTTGGCTCAATAGAAAAAGCCTAAGGTCATTGTTTTGATAAAAATACTATCAACTTAATTTATATTCACTAAGTGATTTTTTCCTTCAATTGTGGTAATTTAGTTTAAGTACAATAGTCCGCCAATCAAGGTTTCCCGTACTTAAAAAAGAAAAAGGGTAGATTTGATGCCCTTCTAATTCGATCTCAGGAATGTCAAGATCAAATGTCGAATGTACAAGCCATGAATCAAAGAGCATTTGGTGAAATAAATATATCATGCTATTTAAATTCTTCTATACTAAGGGGCTTTTATTACTTGATTCCATTTCACAACTTGGTGAAATAGATTGAAATAGAGAAAATATTACACATAAAAAAATCAAAAAAATCTAGGACGTTTTCATTTTAAAGAACGACTTGGAAATATTTCAGAAACTAACAAAAAATCATTAAATTACTATAAACATTTTTAAAATGTAGTTTAATTTTATGATAAAATTTTTTAGACAGCTGTCAAAACGTAAAATCTATGTTGATTGGGAAGTGATCGTATGATGCATGTCATCCACTACACTAAATAACAGTTGATTAATTATTACAGTTCTATCGATTTTTTCTAACGCTTGTTTTTAATTTGACTTTCTTTACAAACATTGTTCAAAGTTATAACTTTTTTGAAATTAATGTAATGCATTACAAATGAAAATATTTTTATCACATACACATAAATTTCATTACTTATGCATTTTTTAAACGAATTCTAACATAATTATTATTGGAAAGGATCTGGCTACGTATGCGATCTATTACAGTAGAAAAAAGCGGATCGATTATTAATTTCTTAAAATCGGTTTTGCAAACAATTAATTTATTTGTTCCTTATTTTCAGTTTTTGTTGAAAGCTAATATTTTGTAAAAAATTTAAGTTATGAAAACATTATCGTAGATCGTCGTTATCTATGCAATTTAAGGTATTGGAGGTTAAAACACATAAAATAGATTTCTTTACATCTAAAATAAATAAAAGAATTTAAATAATACATTCAAAAGAATTAAAGAGCAATAAAAGTAATGCAAAAGAAAGAAAACTAACACTTCATTTTAAATAATTGATCTCTCCGCACCTAGAACTAGTGAGTCTAGCACATAAATCATAAAAGAATACATCAATGCACAACGCAACCATCGTCTAAAATGCTGCATTTCCCGCAAAAGGAAACATGTTAATAGAAGAGAGCAAAAAATGCTATCAAACATGCTTACGAGCATGCTCAAAATCAACCAGAAAGAGCACGACGCAATACAAACAAACGTCTTGTGATGCATCTTAGTAAACACGATCTGCGATCGTGCGCCGCACAAACACCACTCGGTCCCTCGTGGTGTGAGTGCACGCGGAAAAGTCCCCCCGATCGCGGGAGAGTGCGTTCGCGCGAAAATCACAGCATCCGTCCACTTCATTGTACGATCGTACGTCAACGCGTAGGGACACGCTACGGAACGTCATTTTGCAAAACACTTGCGGAAACGAAACGTCCGAGATAGCAACGAAAAATAAACGGTAAGCGAAAATTCAACGGAACGGAGTTTTCTTCAGTGAGCTTTTTTTCCCCGTAAAGCTCGAGTTCGAGTGTGCGTGAGCCGTGAGCGAAATAGTGGCGGGTGGCGGGATCCCATTTGCACGTGTGTTTCTTTCGTTTTCCACTCCGTCGTGCGGCGATCGCGTTCGATCACGGTTCGCTGATCAGCGGCTTTTAGCGTTGGTTTTCCCTCCCGTTTTGGGGTAAAGCAAACCACCCAGAAGACGGATTCGGTTAGTGTACGTTTGGCTCGATTTGCTTCCAGAGTGTTTGCGTTGTTTGCGGCTAAAGATGATCCCTGGAAGATAGTGTGACATTCTTAATCTGCTAGCAGATGAATTCAATCTTATCGGACACTTCTTTAAAGGGCGATCTTGATTGACGGATAGAGGGAACAAAGTGCAAACAGTTATTCTTGTCCCAGCAAGGCAACATGATTGGTTGAAGGGTTTTTTGTTTGCTTTTTTGCTACAGTTGTTTCGTGTGATTGCAGCAGGGTACGTGTGATTGAAAGTGAAGGCATGTGAAATAATTGCTTCCGTACTGGTGAGTGAAGGGAAACGTGATCCTGCCCCTCAGATGGACATTGCCACCACGTGCATTAGACGTGAGCTATATCTGGTCTGGTTCAGTGTGGACAGCTCACTCTTGTGTTTATTTATTTTTTCGTGGCTCGTGTCTTTAGAAAAACTTAAAATAACTCGTGTGAAATGTAACTTAACCGTATTATGTTTCCTTTTTCAGAACAACTGAAACTCCCCGAATGTTAAATGCTAGACATCCAGCTAGATGACACATTTCGCGAACGGTAAGAAGATCCTGCTAAAACGCAAACAGCTCCAGCATGAAAAGAGTGCAACGGTGCGAAGCTGACCAACCGAGTTCCATTGATTTATAGAGTCCATAAATTAAAAGTGAAACTTTCCGACCCAGCCCAGACCCACCTGTTGTTGTACGTGTGCGTGTGTGTATATGTGTTGTGGCTTATTTGATCCATTTGCACCGCCATATGCATTGATCCGATCAGCGCCTCTTGTTCATTGACTGCACATCTAAACGTCCATTGCGTTCCGCTGTGAACGTTGTGATCGATCGAACACCGGTGATTTCCTTCGTGAGTGAGTAGTTTCGGACCGAATTTTCTCACCATAGTGAATCGAACAAAACAAAAAACTAGTGTGTGCGAGCGTGTATTGAAAAGTAATTTTTCACCAAAAATCCAATCCGCGTGACAAGGTGCAAACGCTTAGTGAGTAGAAAAAGCGACTCACTATAACCTTCCTTCGGTGTGAACGTGATCAATCGGCAACGCACGGCACGCGTCATCGACAAACCGTTCTGAAAAGGGGAAGGATAACCTCTGGCTCGTTGTGGTGCTGTACTCTTTTGACAGTGGGTGCTTTTTCCGGCGTCCTTCAGCAGCAGCACTCGCGCCTCAAGACCGCGCAATGGCCTTCTTCAAGAGCATTTGGAAAAATAGCTCCAAGCACAAGAGTAAGTAGCGTGTATGGTTCCGGTGATTGGAATAATTGCTTGACTGATTTACCTGAAAATTGCTTATAATGAACCACATTTATCGACCGTTCACAGTCTTTTCACTTTTTGTACGAAGAATCGCACGTTTTTCTGTTTGCTCGAATGGTAAACAGAAGGTGGATGCGTACAGATTTAATCTTGCATGTGAAATTCAACGGATTAGCAGCGTCTAAGTTGCTGGCACTTTTAAACAGCACTTGAACAGCTTAAGTGCTGCTTATTAGCTGAAAGAAAGCAAAAATGTCGTTTGATTATTGTTTAATTTTCTAAAAAGTGGATAAAACCTTTTTCGAGAAACGCACATAGGCCTTAAACAGCTAATAAGCTGTATTGTTAAAACAAAGTTTGAAGATCAACTGCTTTCGATTTAGCTTAAGTTTCATTACTTCTTGAGTGGAATACTTAGGGATTGTTATCAGACAGCATGATGAAAATCGACTATATTAAGCCAAATAAAAAATAAGAAAATAAAAATTCATTTAATACTTTAAAAAGGAGAAAATATTGAAAAACTTCTAAAGATTATAGAACAGACTGAAGCTATCAACTTTGTCAGTTGATCATTATTAAGATTGTTTTTAATTTAAACTTTAAAATAACGACTTAACCTAATGAAACCGAAACCAAATGGATTGTTCCCACACGGCACTTAACTATTCGCACCTTCTCTTTCGTGACGCAAAGCCCAACTTATTAAACTAAACCCGGTGAACCGTGAACGCGTAATTTGCGGCTTTAGAGCAAGGTGTCCTAATGCTATCGTAATCAGCTAAAATGCGAAGACGTTTCGCTGATGGTTTCGATCGCATAACGCATTAAATTCCTATCGCTGAGGATAGTTGCACGAATGGTATCTAATGCGCCTTCATTCTTGTGGTGCGCCATGTATTCCACTCGTTTTATTTATGAATATCCACCAAGAAACTTCCTTGTGGAGTTCTGAATTTTTAACTTAGAAATTGAATCTTTTCTCAAGGCCGATTGACTGATTGCTTTGTCTCGATGTGTGTAAAAACCCCCCCGGAATCATCAGCATTACATTTGGAGGTGGAGAAATTCATACACTCATCCATCGCCGTAACATAACGTAACCGCAAGCTGCTCCGAATGTTTCGGATGATTTTTTTTCGGTCAGTTTCTGCCATGATTATGCGTCTGGTCGGTAAGATTACCCGCCGTACGATGAGTTCATTAACAGATATCTTCGTGCGCTTTCCCTGGAGGAGCTTCCCCGAACAGGGTGCAGCAACCAAACCAACGCGCAAACGCGTCTTCAGTCGATGTAATCACCAGGCTAATGGTTGTTGGGCTGCACACGACCCGGGGTGTACCGATCGATGGAAAGCTGTCGATGGTTGCCCGATGATCGTTTGAACGATGGCAATGCCAACACAGTCAACGCTACACCAACGCTTGTTCCCTTCGGCTAAAGTCGGTGGCCTCAAATTGATAATCGGAATGTGGTGATGGTTAAGGTTAACTTAAGCTTGTTCACCTTTTCTGGTTCCGTTCGGTCGGTTCGCAAGTGGCAGATGATGGCTAAGTTATCTGGGAAGAATTAAAGGTCCAGAACAGCCCGCACAATGTGTGGCGGGTGTGATTTCGGTTGCTATGTGCAGGCCTGTCTTGAGGAATCGCTTATCGGAACGCCACCAAGAGCCAGTGGTATCTGCAAAACCGTATCGTTCATGTTACGACGGGGTCAATGGAAGAGGAGTCTATCAATTAGTGTTGTGGTTAATAAAGCTCTTCAGAAGTATTATTCATATGAGTCTCTAGTGAGGAGTTTTTTGAATAGTGTAGTTTTTAAATATTCCTCACATAACCCACGAAAATAAAACAAAAAGCAACTTCGGAGACTAAGTAAGGATTCATTTAAAACATCTTAAATAATATTTAACAATTTATACAAAGAGATCCAAAGGCGTTCATTCTTTTCACAGATTCATTAGTATTCATGAAACAAAATCAAGCTCTCCCATTACTACTGTTAATCGCTAATAGGGTAAATTAACTAAGATGCAATAACGCTTATTCTTGACTTAACGCCCTGTTTTAAGCATTCTCCGGCCCATATAATGACTTACTACTAGAACTAGAATTATTGAAACCATGTAATAAAATATTTAAAGTCTTCTCGTTACGGGGAACAGTCCCGAATGGGATTTGAACCTAGGTCCTGCCTTTTGGAGACTAGTGACTTTATCTTTTCCACCATCTAGCTGCTTCAAGGTAGCTCATTAGTGATAGGCAATCGTATTCGGATAGGATTTTAGTATTGGAGCAATCCGGATTAAATCTCTAATCTTGCATCTTCTAAATCATTATCTGACATGATCGGAATAACGAGATCAATGTTTATGCGTAGTTTCTCTTCCTTCTTCTATTGAACTACAACCTCGAGAGGTCTTGGTATACCATTTCTGGCTTCCGTGACTTGAAATTATTCGCAACAGTATCTGTCAGTCCTATGAACGAGGAAATGTGTAGTTTGAAAGTAGCATTTTTTTTTGTATCGTTTGTATGTGTATTTTTCATAAATCTTGATTTTGCTTTTAATGCAATGTTATATGTGATAGAGCGAGGAAGTTTCTTGTATTCTGAGAAATAAGGTTTTTTGGGCTTGTTTTTTAAACTTCTGATAAATATGGGGAATTGTCTTCTATGGTTTGTAGTACAGCGTTTGATTTAGACGTGAATAAAACAAAGCCAAGTAAGATTCGGAGGATCGATCCCAAAAATGGATACGGAACGGAGGTATCGAATCCCACATTGGATCGAAATTTTCCATCACTAGTGCATATACCACAACAAAATAAACGATGTTTATAACCCATATATTATGAGGAATTCATCATACAAAAATTTTAAAAAAATCAAAAAAGCAAAATATAATATTATTTACTTATATAGTAAATAGCATAAAACGATCACCGTAAACCAATATGGTGATATGGCAAGACTTTCTCCTCACTTAATTCCACTCATTACCCTCGTTTATTGTCATAATCATTTGCATATTAACAGCTCTTACTGGGTCTGCGATTAGAACTCTGCCGGCAACACCTTTACCGCTTGATCGATCCATATTTTTTCTATCGATCCTCAATCAAAAGCGAGCAACAAAATGGTGAAGTGTTGTTCGCCACCCATCACATCCCAGCAGCATAAAAGTGCATGTGCTTGAAGTGGCAACTGCTGTTGCAACTTATGCAACGCCATGCACAGGCTATCAGTCTGCAACGTCCGGCGCGACTGGCTGGCACCACTGCGATTGGTAAACGGTTATCATTAACGGGTCGTTCTGTCGATGGGGACGGAAGAGACCGAGAGGAAGAGAGAGAGGAGGGCATCTTAATTTCTTATTGAAAACCTGTCAGCTGTACATGGAGCTGCACCTGATTTGCAACACACGGTTCACTGGCAAACGGGAACGATAACGACCGGGGTGATTAATATTCAAATTATTAATAATATCAGCCACACGTTTGTTGAGCTAGGAGTTGTGCAAGCGATAAAAGGAAAGCATAATTGCACTTCAAGATAGATGTTTCGTCAAGTCATTTTGTTGTAGTATATTTTTTAACATTTGGTGATTAATTCAAATCGTATCGTTATCCGCTTTCTTCCAGAATTGTGTGAGGAACTCGCTCTAGCGAACAGTATTCGCGATTTTTCCGAAAACCACGAAGAGCTGGAGGACGGATCGAATGAAGCCATCAGTTACAGTGTCAAATACTTGGGAAATACGCCTGTGCCAACCCCAAGGTCCGAGAATGCCACTTCGGAAGCGGTAAAGAGCATCATAACAGCTGCCAAAGGTTGGTGATATTTTAAGCTCCCAAATGTTTACCTTCACTAATCGATATCTTCTCCTTTACGCTCTTCTTTCGATAGGTAATAAGAAATTGCAACGTGTTTCACTATCAATCTCACCCAAAGGTATCGAAATGATCGATACCGGTACGGGCGAAACGCTGCTACAGGTTTCGATCTATCAAATCTCGTACTGTTCGGCCGATGCCAATCACGATCACGTGTTCGCGTTCGTTGGCTGTACGCTCGGTTCGGAGGCCGAAGTGAAGGAGATGTGCTTCCGGCGTACGGCGGAAGAGATTAATCTCGAGGGACCGCTCGTGTGCTATGCCTTCCTGTGCCAGAAGCGAAAGATGGCCCAAACCGTCACGCTCACCGTGGCGCGCAGCTTTGAGCGTGCGTTCCAGATCTGGCAAAGCAAGCAGTTCCACGCGGAACGCAAGCGTAAGGATCTGGAGGAGCGTATGGAGCGGGAACTGCGCGGCAGCCAGGAATTAGCGCGTAAAAATGCATCGAACGCTGCGGGAAACGAACAGCGAGATGAAGGCGAATGTCGTAGTTTGCTGATCGACTTTAACTCCGATCTGACGGAAATATGTTCCGATACTCAACATCATCGAGAACTTCTGCAGAACACTTGGGTTAGTTTCGGAGCTATAATTTCATCTTCAAAATGCTTAGTAACAATCGATATTATTTCTTCCATTAAAATTGCAGGTATCATTTGAAGATGATCAAAAGCCACAAGAGTTTCTCGCGGTGCCAACACTAACGTCCAACTCCGGCTGGAGTGGGATGGCCATCTGTTCGAACTGAGCACGTCCAAATATCCCGAGAGGCAACAGAATAGAATTAGAATGTTCACGCTAAGCTTCATGTTGTCTGTTTTTGGAAACAGTGATCGGTTTAAATGCTTTCATTTCTCGATTGTAAGCTACTTTCCATTTTCGGTTAACATCCGTGTTTGTTATAAGCTATCATTTAATTTGGGGTTCATTGAAATTTCGTTAGTGATTTTTACATTACCGTTTAATGTACTTTGTTTTAAACACAACTTGTCCCAGAACGCATTAGCATGCAATAGTTTGTGATAGAAAGATTTTTTTTCATATTTTAAATAAACCGTTCAAACGCATTAAATTGATTGTTTTTTATGTTAATTTGAATTGTGCTACGTTTTACAAAATATTGCAAGATAATTTTTGTCTAAATGAGATAAGAAAATGTAATTTGTAAAGAAAATGTGAGGTGACTAATTTAAATTGAATCTTTTGGCTGCGTAACACGTTTTACCAAAGTACGCAGCCTTTTTTAACTTTTGTCTTCCCCGTACGCTGCTGCCACAATGTTCGAACAGTGGTAAGGTTGCAAGAAAGAAATTATTTCAAGGTGGATAAATGGATTTTAATAATCCATTTGCTACTATTTTTAACCATAAATTACGATTACCAACGATTATTCAAAGAAACTGACCCTACCCCACGGGCAAATTTAACGGTTTTTCTCTGCGTCTCACCTACTTCCGACCCTCGTTGGCCTACACTTGGTGACGTTCTCGGTGCCATAGTTTCGCTTTCTCTGTTATGGCGTTCGTCAAGTATGTCTTGTCTCATTCTGCATGCTATATGTACACGCAG
>KB663644.1:3055206-3067816 GCA_000349025.1 Anopheles minimus | reverse complement strand
CAAGGTGGATAAATGGATTTTAATAATCCATTTGCTACTATTTTTAACCATTAATTACGATTACCAACGATTATCAAAAGAAACTGTCCCTACAAACATGTTGAGAAAACATCGGAAATAAATTAATGTTCGCGCAGCGATGTTTTTTGATGGCGATGTTTTGTTTATTGTCAATCACAAATTGACAGGGTCGCGCAACCCAAAAATGTATAAATAGAGGTACCGCAATAAATTCACTCTCTTCCGCTATTACAACGAACGCCAACAACTTCGGTAATTATTCTACGCAGCAAAAAGCATCCGAAATTCGCAATATTGTTCAATTAATAATCCGTAAATGTCATTACAAATATCCTTGGAAGTAACCATAGGTGTGGCTTCACTGTCACTTTTTGTAAACAAAATAAACAAAACTAAAAGTCGACGAATTAGCACGATGGAAGGTAAGATCTTCTGCAAACTATTCTATCAAACGGAAGAAAGAGGAGCTGTGATGCTAATCTTCGTTATTTCACAGAAAACAAGGACGCCAGCTTGCTGGTCATTGTGCTCGATACGAATCCTTCGCAGCGAATAATTCGCGAAAAACCTCACAACCTCACGCAATGCCTTGACTCGATTGTTGCTTTTGCAAATGCGCATCTTATGCAAAAGGCACAAAATAAGCTAGCTGTTTTGGCCTGCCATCATCATGCAACGTAAGAACACATGTAAACTATGCAGTGCCTTCCCTTTAGCTCAAGTGTGAAACTCTTTTCCAGACAATTCCTGTACCCTACGCCCGGGAAACCGCTCGACATCCGGCAGGCCGATGGACAGTATGAAGTATTTACGCTGGTGGAAAAAACCATCAAACAGAAGCTAGCGCACATGATCAAAACTGCCCCGCCTTTAACGACACCGACGGAATCGCTCCTAGCCGGCAGCATGTCAATGGCCCTGTGTTACATTGCAAGGGTAATACGACACCCTCCACGAATAGATCCAAAACATTTCATGTTCAAATTTTGTATTTGCAGATAAATCGCAACAAAGTACCCGGTACGAAAATGAACGCTCGGGTGCTGGTGGTCACGGGTAGTAACGAGTGTGCCTCCCAGTACATGACCTACATGAATGTGTTCTTCACAGCACAAAAGCAAGGTGTCGTTTTAGATGTGTGTGCGCTCGACAAGGCACTGAGCTTGCTGCAGCAGGGTTGCGATATTACCGGCGGACAGTACCTACGGCTGGAGCAGCTGGAAGGTTTTCTTCAGTATCTTTTGGTAAGCTGTTCGTTAAATCGCTTTCAAGCGAATTACCTGATTACACTTACCCTTTTCTTCCTGCAGTGGGTATTTTTACCAGATCCTCAGATGCGCTGTAAGTTGGTTCTACCACCGCCGGTTAAGGTTGATTATCGTGCCGCTTGTTTCTGCCATCGTGAGCTAATCGACATCGGCTACGTTTGTTCCGTGTGTTTATCCATCTTCTGCAAATTCAGTCCCATCTGTACCACTTGCCAGTAAGACTAGACTCTGGTTCTGCTCGTTGTAAAATGTTATATGTGGCAATAATCAATATGTTCCATTTGTTTTCTTTCTTGCAGAACCGTCTTCAAAGCTCCAGCACCAATTGCAGCGAAACCGAAGAAAAAGAAACTTAAAGCATAAATCTTCATTTACTATAAGCTTACGAATAAATCAAGCGCTGCTTATATACAAATCTGCTACTCATTTCGAACAATTTTGCAGATGTACATCGGGCCAAAATTGGCCGGTAGGAACGGGAGCACCAGCTGCCCATACTTCAGTGTAGATGGATTTGCGAATTTGAAGATATCCTTCAGTGGTTGCATCATAAGACTGAGATCCCTGTAAAATAACAACCTTTAGAATTGCTGGTTGGTAAATTATCGTCCAAAGCAACTTACTTGATCGTAAACGTTAATCCCGCATCGCTAAAAACGTTACTCAACGCCATATGCACAACACCATCGTTCTGAACAGGGCTTAAGCTACACGTCGAGTACACTAACGTACCTCCGGGTCGCAGGAGTTTCAAACAATTGCTCAATATACTAGCCTGCACTTCAGGCATTCGTAAACGTTCCTTTACGCGTGATGGTTTGAAAATATTATTATCGTTCTCCATCACCGAGTGCCGATCATTCGTGCACGGAACGTCCACTAGCACTCGATCGTACATGGAGTACTCTTGCAGATTGCGTGCATCACACTGGGTGATGAAGCAACGTTTCTTTTTCCACTTTTCATCGAAATCGTACAAATACTGGCGCATCAGTTGGCGGATTCGATTGCATCGGTTTTCCTGCAGATCATTCATAACCATCGTACCGGGAAGAAGGGTTTGCAGCAACAGCAACGATTTGCCACCTGGTGCAGCACATGCATCTAGCACCCGTTCACCCGGCTGCACATCAAGGATCAGTGGCGGTAAGCAAGAAGCACCATCGAACAGGAAATGGGATAAAACTCCGGTAGTACACCTGCGAGGACTTCGGAAGGTTGAAACGTTCGCTCGTTCGTACGTGTATAGATGCAATTGTTCCGGAATACTGAAAGATTCTTCCATTTCAATTTTAAGCGGAAAATCCGTGCTGTTGCTGTAATATTTGTAATGGTCCGACTCGAACACATAATCCTCCATGCCTTTGAGCTTTGACGCGGGGACAAACTCGTGCAATGCTGCCGCTGTCCCAACGGCTGGATCAACCAATCGTTGATAATCAATTTCCGAATCATCTTTCAAACTTTTATCTAATGATTTCTTATAATCCACCACATCTTGTTCGATTGTTTCCGGTGATGGTATTTGGTCAGAATCGGCATTTGATGTTTTGACACTGTCAGGAGCTGCACTGGGATCTGCACGGTACAAACGGTCCCTTTCCGATTGCTGTTGGTTATCACGGAACGCTGCAATACGCTCCTCCATCTGAAACACCTTACCGCCGGTGAACATCTGCTGATTACCGTCCGCCAAGTCTTGTTTCCGCGCAATGTAAATATCGCGCATACTAATAGCACCATCCGATTGCAACTGTTGTATGGTTTCCTCGGTATCTCCAAACTGATTCACCAGTGCTACGTACTTGTGCTCGCACTGGAGTGCAATCCGTATGCTTTTCCATCGTGCCCCGTAAACGGAACCGTAGAAATCGTCAAAGTTTTCTAGCGCACGGTCTTTGGGGAACTGTTTCTTCTGCTGTTCAGACTGGAAGACAATTAAACGCGTTAATGCCTTGTACAACATATTGTACGTTTTAAAGGGTTCTAATTATTTACCCAATGCGTTTTAGCATGACGAAATCGTTGAAAAATTAACTGAAGCCGGTGATTCGGTCGCAGCATGTTTGATTCTGACAGTTATGTAAAGATGGAGCAGCACAGAAGATAAACAATAACAAAAGTCGCCCATTGACACATGTGCAGTGTTGTCAGAGAATATGAAAATTCATATACCGGAAATAATTTTACGAGCGATACGTTTTATCCCGCAGTTGTGGAAATAATTTTCTTTACAAAAAAAGCTTTATGCTTTGAATGTGAAAAGCTTAAAAAATTTGATAAGAAAAAAAAAATTTGCAACGCATAGCAGAAGTGTGTAAACAGCTAATATTCCGGTTTTAAATTATATATTGACGACAAACATTCAAACAATAAAATAACGAGGTTTACTGTACCGAGAAGTGTTCAGGAACATATTTAGAGAAAATGAAAAATAAAATATTTAATGAAAATTATTGCATCATTCGCTAGGGGGATTTAACACCTCGACACCTAGCATAAAAAATTCACTAGAGTAAAGAGTACGATGCATCAGGGCCGATACATGTTTGCTCTCGCTTTTGCACACACATTTGCCCAGCGACTCGGCTCCATTACGAAGCATCACACGGAGAAAACACAGCGCGCTGCATGCCCGAACGTGCCGTGACACGAACAGTTTTCCCAAAGATTTCTCCGCGGACGGAAGCCATTTCTAGCAGTTCTAGCATTACTCCAGCGTAGCTTACTTCCAACGCGGCAAGCCGTTTCTATAGCAACCATTGTGTTCGTGAGCCAGAAAAAGGTGCTGTTGTGAAGAAGACGAAAGTAGTAGGAGTGAAAATAAAAGAAACGCAAAGTTTAACAGGATTTGCATGAAGCACAGGTCCTCCGAGAGTTGGGAGGAAAATATTTGAATCGATACCGCTGCCGTGGCTGATAAGTGATTTGTTTGCTGCTAACTATTTTTCCCCTCTGGGAAAAGCAAAGCACCGTGCATGGTAGCAGAGATTGAGCGTGGATACATCCGGTGCCATTTTAACCATAAAAATCTGCCTCCGATTTCAGGTCAGCGACCATTTTAAAGCGCTTAGCGTATACGGTACGCGAGCAGTGTGTGCAGTGGTGCGTTTGTGAAAAGTGTTGTGATAACAAAAGAAAGAAGTGCATTGGAATAACGCCATCAGTGGTTGTGTGAATTACGCACAGCGGATTGTTGTAGGCGTGAAGTAAAAGGTTAGTTCGTACTATTTTTTACGCTGCTACATTTTCATTTTGCATTGTAGTTTAACAAAGTTATTATCCCACAAACGTTTGGAGATAACAAACACCGAAACGGAATGGAACTAGAGTGAATATATGGTGTACTTGTTGCCGAATTTCATAACCTTTTTCTGTTTAGAATTACTCACAATAGTTATTAAAATGAAGTACAAGCGAGACACGCCATTACGATGGCAACGATGGGTCACAAAACACCGTACAGCACTAAAATATCGTTGCTATGGGAATCGGAAAAGGAAGCCGACGCTTGGCGTAAATAATGGAAAGCATGTCTCGGCAAGCGTCTGCCGTTTTTTTTTACTATTTCTGCTTTTGTTCCAAGTGCCTCGAATTGCATCTTGCTTTCACGACGAAACTTGCCAACGTCAATTTGTCTTCTTTCCCCTTCTCTTTCACGCGTATCGTCACGAGAAGAATGGCCGGATCAAAACAATGGGAACGTATCAAAACAACTCCCTCGCCAATTCCGCTACATTCCTATGAATTCCGTAAACGTTCTTAATTCCTTTTGCTACCATCGTGCCCTATTGCTGGTTGAATATTTCAATCATATGTACAAATACACGCACATATTGCTCATGCCGGGGACATTTACCTTTCTGACTCCGAAACATACTTTGCCTGATGGTTTAATGTTAATGTTGCAAAAGGGAACCCCGGTCCCTGCAAACGCGGCACTTACCGAGACATCAAGTGTTCCGGTCCGGGGAAGTGTGTTTCTGATGTGTTTCTTATATTTGGGGTTCAAGCATTGGATATGGCATTCAGGTTGGGTGAAATTATTGAGATATACGAATTGATGTTTGTTGGGCACCCTTCATTTAGGTGGCTTTCAGAATGTTGGAGCGGTTCTGATACGATATATGCGCCCGGTACTCGTTCAATATTGACATGTTTGTGTTTGTTTTGATGCGTGATCCAATTGAAATACGAAGGAGGGTACATTTGCATAGTCTAAGCAACAGCAACTTTTGGCTTTTCCAGAAAGCGAGGTTTCTTGTGGGTTGACTGGGGAAAGGGGGACAAGGGACATCTTAACTCAGGGGAAAAACAAGAAAGTTTTGGGACTGATAACATGATTGGTGATACTTTTATTTAAATTTATCCATTCATTTTTGTACGATTCGTCTGGGTGTCAAACGACTGTGTCCAATCGATTGGTAGAAGGATATTATTGATTTATTTGTCCTCCTGGTTGTATCCCGTTATGAGTAAATATGTGCTAAGAAAAGCCAGAAATGATTGGACAATATCTCCGAAAGTTTGTTATTTCGAAGGTACAACATTCTCTTCAATCCACGTTTGATAACATTTAATTATTTTTAATTATTTATTTTTCATAACCTGAAGGTATACAAACGTGCTCCAATACAATTAATATATTTTATTATTTATTTCATTATTATAATTTGTGGTCTTTTTATAATAGTTTATATTTACTCATCTGCATTTTTCATATATCGTTTCTACACTTTCATAATTTATCATGATAAAAATCTCTAAGATGAAAAATGCCAAATGTTCAATAAAATGAATGGAAAAATCTCTTATAAAATTGTTTGTCAAAAAAAGTCTATATTCTGGAGTCTTTTGGGTGCTCTTAAACAGCAACTCAACAAATTTCTTCATGAGATGCTACACATTACATTGGATATGAAATAAGTTTGTGAAAAAGATGCCCATTTCACCTTTGCAAAGACACAATTCATTCCAACTGACTTTTTTAACCCAAACCTTACATAATGATGCTATTCTGGTTTGACTTTGCGACTATCCTACGTTTTCCTCGTGTCTTACCATGACCTTAACAAGCTGCTAGAACCTTTAGATGAAATGAGTGTGGTTAGTTTGGCCCTGAAAGAAGCTACACCAGAGACAGAATACGAGCCAAGTGTTACTTGAGCTTAACTTTTTCGTTTTTGTCTTTTTGTCTCTGGCTGGCTTTTGATCATGCTGTCTAAAGGACGAGTGCAATGCGGGTTGCACTTCAAATGCATTGTAGCCTCAATGGGCGAAAGCTTTAACCCAGACACGACGCAGTAGTTTATAAGGCACGGATCGAATCGGGCAAGAGTAAACGAAATAGAACGTGTCCTTTGCTTTAAGGGGCTAACGATGAATGAAGGAAAATCGACAGAGTCTAGGTGGCAAATTAGAGCAAGAGAAAGCAAAGTATGTCTGCACAAAATATCTCGTTTGTAGGGTTTCTTTTTTGCTCCTTTTCATAGAGATTTTGTCTCGTTTGCCCTGAGGTTGGGAACCATTCTGCATTGAAACCGAAATCTAACCAGCAGCGAGTTTCAAAGTGAAAACTCTCGTTGTGGTCGACCACGAAACGTGTGAGGATGCAAAAGGTGTCATCATATGGCAAGGGGTTGGTGGGTCTATAGCTTGATGGTTTTGTCGCATGAAGTAAGATTTTTGGAAAGAAGTTTGTCACCCGTTGTTCTGGTGATATCAACAACTGTTAAGAGATAGGAGGATGTGTTGATGGGTGAAACTTTGGCCAGTGCTGCAATATATCATTAAGAGAGTTGTGCAATATGAAACGTAAAGAATGGATTGTCCACTTCATAAGTTTAGTATGAGTTTGTTGTTTAAAATATGGTAACTTTGTAGTAAATAATTTATAAAAGATTTGTTAACCATTAATGGAATACGGCCTGGCCGTCATTGATGAATAAAAAGAAAATGGAATAAGTATTGAACAAAATAAATATTTCAGTTTTTTTGTTTTATAAAGAATTCATAATTCAAGTATGTAAATATGTAAATAGGTTTAATACCAAAAACTTCCATGATAAAAGTGAATATGTATAATACAAAAACTTGGGCGGGCCGGTGAGATAGTGGTATTGGCACCTATCTTTCATACGACGGACCGAGACCAAAATCTCATCCGGACCGTTCCCACATAACATAGACTGACTCTACTGCCATGTGGTTATTGAAATTTAAGGCTAATACGGCCTGGTTGTCTTACCATAAAAAGTACTCAAACTCCCATAATCAATAGGATAAAAAGAGTGCAAAAATACATAAATGAATCGACTATCTAAGAATATTATTTTTTTATTCATAAAGGACGGCCAGGAATAATAGCTTACAGCTATTATCTTCAATTTAAACTTCATGTAGTATGCAACTCATATTGGTTGGGAGACATTTCCTTCTCCGAACCGTGAAAGGGCATCTTATCATGGGAAGAATATTAAATTTATGTAATAGAGATTTGTTTGTAAACGTTTAACTAGTGATACGCTATTATTACAAGTTTAACCGTACCTGTAGTAAATAAGTTGGAAAAGTGTTTGCGTCCAATGATTTTGCAATAAAGCCTGGATACAGTTTCATCAAGGCTATAGGGCTAAAGTTTAGCATTTGACAGATTAATTTATCATCTTGTCAAAAGAAGATTGTATTGTTGAACTACAAAAGTTCAGTTTGCTCTCCTCTACCTGTACTCGGGTTATGATTACGACAAGCTCTACTTCACAGTAACGGCTATGAAATGGGTACGCAATTAATCTGACACTAATCCTCTTGTAAAGCAAGCATGGAGCCTAGTTTTCATGGGGCTTCCACTACTACTTCCACTATAGACGACATAAGTGAACAAAAGGAAAACAAAATTTTGAAAGGTTTCCATCGTGTAATGTTTTAAGCAATGGTATAAGTACGATATTTTCTCTAGAGAGACATTTGAATACACACAAATATTACGCACACTTCAATTCATGTTGTTTTTAGTGGGTGTGAAATTGTGATGAAATTTTTGCACATTTAGATCATTTCTTTACTTTTCCATCATTTGTACAAGTGTTAATTGTAGTCATCGTCCAAGGTGAAGATGCGTCTGCTGCCGAGTGCGGTGAGTAATATCTAGACAGAACTTTTCAATGTGAAAACAGCTACAACAGACAGAGCAACATGTTGATGGAGAACAAACAATAAAACAGGCGCTTTTTTGGATACCGTCGTTTTACACCACATCTACCTTGGGAGGTTCGTGTTTGTTGTGAGATGGTATGAACATCAAAGAAGAAGTAACTTAAAACGTGTCCCGTGAGGTGAACTTGCTCCAGTGTGGGATGTAAGCAATGTATGTGGTTTTAATTTTCTTTAATCGCTACCGTTCCGGTTTGTTCATTTGAACGTGTTTGGGAAAAGTTAACGAAACAACAAGCACGATACCTTCACAGCACACATAAACCGCAACGCGATGAAGAAGAAACCCAATGCTGGAGATAAGCATTTCATGAACAAAAACAGCCCCATTCGATAACATTCCGGGTTTTCGATTAAATTTAATTGCCTTGAAAAAGAACGATCGTGTTGATTAGTCATCTCAAGATCGTCGATCTTTGTACTGACCTAGTGTTCATTATTTGAAGCTAAAATATGAATGTATACGTCATATCTGAATCTATCCGCAATTTGCGCCAGAGTGATAAGAGATTATTATTAGCAATACTATTCAGAAAGCTAGCAATCAACCCATACGACATGGTCTGTTAACCGGGAAACCTTATCAGAGTAAGATGAATCTAAAGTTGAAAAAAAAACATAAACAAAAATTGAAACACTTCATGAAGCTGGGCATCGAGAAATGGATAATCTGTGCAACCGGTGTCGCAGCGACCGCGAATGAATCACCGCGTTCGGTTCCGCTTGATGGCCGGTCGGGTTGCATTTTTGTGATAAGGTTAGCAAGGGAGAACAAGCGAGAACATTATATTCAAAGTAGGGCTTCAAAACAAGTTTTGAACGTTTTTTTCCACCTTATTAAAATTCAAGTTAAAAAAAAGGAAATTTACTAGGTTTAGCTAATCAAATTCTTGAAGTATCTCCGATGGTTGTAGGGTTTTTTTAACCTATCTCATTTGTATGGTTCATTTGAAGGGTTTCACCGATCACGGTTTTCAGTTTCAGTGGCTGTGGTTTTTTTTCACTTCAGAAGATTCTAGTGGATTGTTTTATTTTTTTTGTATAGTACAATGATCGGATGGACATAGTTATGTACGAAATTAACCATAAAAAATCACTAAACTTGCATCGAGACACTTCATTAACGCATCTATTAGCAAAATCATATTAAATGCCAATACTGTGACCTCCCTTCAATTGGTTATGATAACGAAATTCATTCTCATTCTTGGTTCCCGCTCACGCTGCTCCACCAGTGTGTTTGCCGCTGTCTTTCAGCTTCTATTGGATCAATAAATATTTTGATTTATTCCCGTGTACAGTGCGCAATTACAGAGCTTTCTCCCGTTCGGCTCCCCCCACCGACAGCAGCATCCAGCTTTATTGCGATCAATTTCTATCTCGACCGTCCCGGGTCGCGTCATATCGGGCGTTGCAATGCCACGGGGGTTGGATAATTTTATTACCACCCCTTCAGGCCACAACCCCACGTGTGTCGGAGAGACATATAGATTCTCGAGAACTTGTACGAGTTCTTTCGCCTTTTGGCTGCTCTGTTGCGCATTCGGTAGCAGCATAATTGACACTCAGCCCCGCACCATGAGCGCGTTAGAACGTCGTCGGAATTTAACCCACCGTGGATGATGTATAGGCCGTAGGTATGTGTAGCACATACTAAGGTTTGTCTGTGCCTTTTATCAATGCACACGATTGTAGCACGGACAGTACATTTTATGGGCACATTTTCGGCGAAGCTTCTTCCCGGCGTTTACTTTCCGGGTTATGATCTCATCCGAAGTGAAGAAAGACGTTCAAGTGTAGAAGCTGTGGAAAATTTCGTAATTCTTTTTTGCTCCTTTTTGGGGTTTCGAAAAGACGTACGCATCTTTCCCATTTTTACGGTCAAGAATCACAGTGTGAAGACTGGAGCAGCAGCCAACACACAAAGCCACGCCAGGGTTCTTACGCTTTTCTTCTTCGGGTCAGGAGTTTCAATCGATATTATTTTATGCTGCTTGTAAACCTTGGATGAATCGAAGTGGGATGTTTGCCTTTCCAGTCTTTTGTCTTTTTGGATGGCTTCTCCCCTGATGGCTACTGCTTTTGTCGGCCGGAGATCCGTCGTCGTGGTCGGATTAATTAAATTAAACTTCAGCGAACACTTCGACGAAGCTGTGCTGCCGATGGAAAGTGTCATGTGTGTGAGATAGGTTAAATTCTTCGTTGATGGGTTGAGAACGGTTTGTGTAGTTTGTTGCTTTTTTTATTTATGTTTGGAATAAGTTGCAGCAGACTTCTCAAAGTTAATTGAATAGCAAGAAAAGAGTGTCGGACATTCTCTATGTTATCCAGTGAATGTGTGTTGTATTTATATTTTTCATATAGAATGGCCAGCCCGTATTGCTTACAATTAGCAACTTAAACCTAAACTTTATGTAGTATTGCAATTCACTTTGCTTGGGAAACTTTTCCTTCTCCAATCTGTGAAAGGGCACCTTATCCTGGGTGAACTTGGCTATTATAAAACTTGTTGCATATGTTGAATTATAAAAATAATGAAACAACACAAACATACTTCACAAAATTTCTTGTACAAAGGGCACAAACATTTAGGTGCCCTTTGTAAAAGAAAATGCGGTCAATTATTATAAACCAAACTTAATTTTTGAACCTTTACATTTCTTATTTTCATGGCGTTGTTTTATTTAAAAAAGTTGTCAATATCTGAATTTTCTAACCTTTGGTTCAGAAGTATGTCCATGTAGTCGTTTTATATTGGGCCTCCTGTATTCCCGTGATTGGGATTATTATTATTATTGATTTACTTTGTGCAAGAATCTTGGGCTAATCATCGATATCATGTTCTTTGTGCAAGAAATTGTGTTGTAAATCCCGAATGTATTGTTAGATTTGTCGTTTAATATATCGTTTTATTTTATTATTTATATTTTTTTTAGTGCCGTATTGTTAATTTTTTATTTATTCTCTCAAAATATTATAACGCCAGAAAAATACCTGAAAATTCTAGTGCGTGAATTTTAATGGATTTTCCACTTATAAAAATGCCATTACTTTTTTGTAGTTTATTGTATAGGAAGAATAATTAATTGAATCTCTGTTGTAGTTTATTTACATAATCGTTTCTTGAATTACCGAGATATTGCGGTCCTAACTGGAGTTTCAGAAAATAATCGAATTGTATTTGAATTGTTCTTAAACAATATCGTCCTCAAAGGAATTTCATTAAGAATATACAACCAAACAAATTTTAAGTTTTTTTCATAACAGGCTGTTGCGCCTGGCCGTTCTACTTGACTAAGAAATACAACAGATTGTTGGGGATATTATAAAATTGGCAAATGAAAATGGAAATGGAAATTGAAAAAATTCAAAAATTTTCTATATCTAAAATGCTTACATTCCCGCTTTATTTTTCTTTAAATATAAAATTGTAAATCACACACGTTCTGTCGGTCGACTCCATTATACGTTTAAAATGAAGGTAGATTCATTTTCTGCTGCTGCTTAACTGATCAAGACAAAAACCAAATATCGAACGCCATGAAATTTGGGCCATTCAAATTTCAATGGCTTTCAATATTTGCATTGTGGGTAAGCTAAAATGTTCATAAAATGCACTCGCTGATACTCTATTATTCCCAGTTTTGGGTACGATTGAATGCTGCGAGAGTGGTCTACCTACCGGTTCCATCTATCCTACCTTCTCCAAGCTTCCATTAACCGATGGAATGCAGTTTAACCCGCGTGCCATAGGAAAGTTATCGGTGTTGCCAAACATGATCGATGGAATTATTTGTTCGGTAGCGGTTGCTGCCTTTCCGATATAATGCTTTTTCGTTCAGTTCAGGCGCCGTTGTTATCTGTCAGCTTTATGTGCCCGTACATTGGGCCACTTCATGAGCTGATGGTTTTTGGCTGTGCTTTTAGAATTTCAACAAAGATTGGAAAGTTCACCCGCTCTGCCAGTTCAGGAGTTATTGATTTCTGTGCAGGAAGGGTGAGGACAGATTCCATGGCCACATGAACATGCCGTATTTACCCGTGCGCGCGAAAAAACAATAGCGCAGGTTTTTGGAAAATTTCGCAACTTCTCGTGAAACTTTTCCAGA
>KB663644.1:3029998-3055196 GCA_000349025.1 Anopheles minimus | reverse complement strand
CGAACACTTCGACGAAGCTGTGCTGCCGATGGAAAGTGTCATGTGTGTGAGATAGGTTAAATTCTTCGTTGATGGGTTGAGAACGGTTTGTGTAGTTTGTTGCTTTTTTTTTATTTATGTTTGGAATAAGTTGCAGCAGACTTCTCAAAGTTAATTGAATAGCAAGAAAAGAGTGTCGGACATTCTCTATGTTATCCAGTGAATGTGTGTTGTATTTATATTTTTCATATAGAATGGCCTGCCCGTATTGCTTACAATTAGCAACTTAAACCTAAACTTTATGTAGTATTGCAATTCACATTGCTTGGGAAACTTTTCCTTCTCCAATCTGTGAAAGGGCACCTTATCCTGGGTGAACTCGGCTATTATAAAACTTGTTGCATATGTTGAATTATAAAAATAATGAAACAACACAAACATACTTCACAAAATTTCTTGTACAAAGGGCACAAACATTTAGGTGCCCTTTGTAAAAGAAAATGCGGTCAATTATTATAAACCAAACTTAATTTTTGAACCTTTACATTTCTTATTTTCATGGCGTTGTTTTATTTAAAAAAGTTGTCAATATCTCAATTTTCTAATCTTTGGTCCAGAAGTATGTCCATGTAGTCGTTTTATATTGGGCCTCCTGTATTCCCGTGATTGGGATTATTATTATTATTGATTTACTTTGTGCAAGAATCTTGGGCTAATCATCGATATCATGTTCTTTGTGCAAGAAATTGTGTTGTAAATCCCGAATGTATTGTTAGATTTGTCGTTTTATTTGTCGTTTTATTTTATTATTTATATTTTTTTTAGTGCCGTATTGTTAATTTTTTATTTATTCTCTAAAAATATTACAACGCCAGAAAAATACCTGAAAATTCTAGTGCGTGAATTTTAATGGATTTTCCACTTATAAAAATGCCATTACTTTTTTGTAGTTTATTGTATAGGAAGAATAATTAATTGAATCTCTGTTGTAGTTTATTTACATAATCGTTTCTTGAATTACCGAGATATTGCGGTCCTAACTGGAGTTTCAGAAAATTAATCGAGTTGTATTTGAATTGTTCTTAAACAATATCTTCCTCAAAGGAATTTTCTTAAGAATATACAACCAAACAAATTTTAAGTTTTTTTCCATAACAGGCTGTTGCGCCTGGCCGTTCTACTTGACTAAGAAATACAACAGATTGTTGGGGATATTATAAAATTGGCAAATGAAAATGGAAATGGAAATTGAAAAAATTCAAAAATTTTCTATATTTAAAATGCATACATTCCCGCTTTATTTTTCTTTAAATATAAAATTGTAAATCGCACACGTTCTGTCGGTCGACTCCATTATACGTTTAAAATGAAGGTAGATTCATTTTCTGCTTATGCTTAACTGATCAAGACAAAAACCAAATATCGAACGCCATGAAATTTGGGCCATTCAAATTTCAATGGCTTTCAATATTTGCATTGTGGGTAAGCTAAAATGTTCATAAAATGCACTCGCTGATACTCTATTATTCTCAGTTTTGGGTACGATTGAATGCTGCGAGAGTGGTCTACCTACTGGTTCCATCTATCCTACCTTCCCCTAGCTTCCATTAACCAACGGAATGCAGTTTAACCCGCGTGCCATAGAAAAGTTATCGGTGTTGCCAAACATGATCGATGGAATTATTTGTTCTGTAGCGGTTGCTGCCTTTCCGATATAATGCTTTTTCGTTCAGTTCAGTCGCCGTTGTTATCTGTCAGCTTCATGTGCCCGTACATTGGGCCACTTCATGAGCTGATGGTTTTTGGCTGTGCTTTTAGAATTTCAACAAAGATTGAAAAGTTCACCCGCGCTGCCAGTTCAGGAGTTATTGATTTCTGTGCAGGAAGGGTGAGGACAGATTCAATGGCCACATGAACATGCCGTATTTACCCGTGCGCGAAAAAACAATAGCGCAGGTTTTTGGAAAATTTCGCAACTTCTCGTGAAACTTTTCCAGAGCGCTGACATTCATAATGGTTGGGAATGGTTGAAAGTTTAAATATTTTATAATCTGCTCGATGCGCTTTTATGCGGTGCGCTGTTTTGTTTAAAGTTTCGGCTTGAACTTTGTCTTAAATTTTGGCTGAACTTGAATTTTGAATTTTCCGTGTATGGTTTCTTTACGAGATGAGCCATAGAACATTACAGAGTAACAAAATTATTTCACATTGATTAATACAAAAATGAAAAAAAAAAACACATTCTCATCCTTATCATTATGAATTCCACATTGATTAGCATACAATAATGGTGATGCACGGGTCAGTTGGTTTTTAGGAAATGTGGGCAGTGGAAGGAAAAATGGAAAATTAGCATTTTCCGCTACGTGCAATGTAAAAGGTACGTTAAATGATTGCACTGCGGAAGAGCTTTCCGGTGTGGAACAAATCCATCATCCCATAAACCAAGGTAATGGCAGGGATTGCCTCTCGTGTGCAAGATTCTTAGCCTTACGTTGCTTATTTCCTATCATACGCCGTCGGTTGGTTGGTTCATGAAGCTTACTGTGAAATGATAACGAATGGCTTTGGATGTGGTAGTTTCCCATCCGTACGTATTCGGGTTTTAGCAAAGTTTTGCTTAATACACAGAACCCATCAGCACGGATGTGCGGTCTGGTATCGAAACTGTGAAATGGCGGGCATATCCTTTTTGTCGGGGCAGATGATGATACACTCTCGTATAACTTCCTTACCGCATTTGGGCTACGGAATATCTTACTCAACAGAACGTTTTAATTCGGCTGTGGTTGATGATGATGGTGGCAATGATGTTTAGCTACGGTCATTACTGGGTGGTTTTAAATACCGGAAACGCTAGCAGGTACTTTTCGAAACTTGTGGTTATCATTTATGTGACTTAAAGTTGGCGAACGTTGATTAATCCTTTTCTTAAGCCGTTTTGATTGCCGACGACATAATTCTGAGGAACTATATAATCATTGCTTATACTAGACATATTAGTAAAATTACACTGTAGGACTACTTAGGGACCATCTATTTATTGCGTAACACTGATAACAGGAGGAAAAAGAACTTTTTTTTAAGTTTGTGCATACAGATAAGGAATATGTCATCTTGTATATATCAATATATCATCATCTTTAATAATATTCCTGTGCTCTGACATTTTGATAATTTTGAATTTAAATTCAGTAACCGCAACCTTTTTGTAGCTGTAATTGTAAAAGTAGTTTGATAACTGCCAGCTCAACATCAGAATGAAGGTTTCGTTAAGTACTATGACATTACCATCAGACATATCCGAACACGTTATAAAATCATATTCTTACTTCTAGAGAAAAACCAAAACGTTAATGATAAGCCTTGTTCTGGCCTGTCAACTTCAGAAGTGACCATAATCTGCAACAGGACCTAAGTATGAAGGCCCAGGATATAGTCAATATATTGTTTCAGAAATACTTGAACAAGACAAGCTTAGCTATGCGTAGGTCGAATCCTACGTTGATAACTCCTACACCAAGTACCCGAAAAACCATTTTCTGTGATTGATGTTCTGGCAAAGGTACTAAATCAAATGCAGGTATTTATCATGAATGCGATTTTGCTGAGGATTCGGCATTCGGTAGGACAGACTTTGAAATGAAAAAAAATTTAAATATATCAAACACATTTGAAAGCATTCTTTACAAATCACGAAGGGATCCTAATTATCAACACTGCTGTAATTAAGCTGGTAGATTTTAAAGTCAATCATATTTGCATTTAAGACCGGTGAGTCTAAAAGCTAAAATTTCATCAAAATTGTCGTTATATCAATGCTCAGGCGTACAAGAGGGTAGACCAAATCGTGACGTATTTCATATAAGGGTTTCTTGTAACGTTATCTTTTGTAACAATAGGCGGGAGGGAGAAACTGATCGAAAATTCACAGTTCTTTTATGTTGCGTAACAAATAGATGGTCCTTAAGTGGTTTTAAATACAGGATGTGCAAGCAGATTCTGCTTAAGAATTGTGGTTCGCTATATTATAACAACTGACGAACTATATTATGTTATCTGATATGTTATTTATTTAATATATTAAACATATTAACATAAACTGCAGGACTTCATTATTCATCGCAATTAGGAAGAAAAATGTCCATATGAATAAATGACACTCGGTAGGAATGACATAACAACATGATTACAGAACCGTTTCTGTCACACCTAGAGAAGATCATGCGGAAAGAATTTTCTTGCTTAATTCCTACTATACTTTAATCCATTCCGTTGCTTTCCCATGGTTTCGCGTAAGTTTTACGCACAGAAGTTAAACCCACTAATCCGGCCTAAAGAAATGGCACGTTTCATCAATTGCTGTTTCCACTTCCACTGGTGCGCATTTTTCCGGAGCTTTTGCTGGCCGAGATTGAAGCATTTCATGCTGTTGTCACTTCTCCATTCGTGGGAAGTTCAACTGTCGTCACCACCCCGTGTGCGAGACTTGCCTAACAAGAGCGACCACGCCGATCCATCACGGTGCGTATCGTACCTTAGCGGGAAAGCCTTAATTTGGCACCTGCTTTCTTTCTCGCCCGTCCGCCGCAACGTCGTTAGCTCCATTCACTGATAAGTATCAATCGCAAGTTTTTCACAAATCAGCACTTTGGAGACGTGCACCGAAGGTCGCAGTTGAGTTTTTTTTGTTCTTTTATTTTCGCTTTTTGCTTGTTGATAAGAATCTTAGGAAAATTGTGTTTTGTCGTTTTATGGAATCACTAGGAACTTTTCTCTCAACGATAGCTCAAGGTGTGTAGACGGTGTGATTTTGTGCTTGTTATTTTTCTATGCAATATTTGTTACTTTTATATTTTAACTTAAGTTTTTTTTCTTGACGCCTGTGTGTGCGTGTGTGAGTGTTTGCATTAATTCCCTCCCCAGGCGAATTATGGCCCCTAGCAATCTGGCAATCGTTTAAGAGCCAAATAGCGCAGCATTGGAATAAGACGCTATGTTTCAGGGGTGACAACAATTTTTTTATTGCCGGTATTTGAGAGATCGTACGTGTTTAAGCGATTTTCCTTCTGCATTGCTTGGTGAAGAAAAAAAAACCGACCCACGTGATAAAAAAACACATCACAAAAATGGGAAAGGAAAAGCAATAAACCATTTCAAAAAAGTGGCCTGTACTAGGTGAGATTATTTCATCAGACGCTCGTTTATAGCATAAACGAGACGCGCTCACGGGACAATTCCTTGCTGCGGAACAGGCGATAAATTTGTGACGTGTCGTATGTGTCGAAATCACAAAACCGTCCTTTTTTTTCCTTTCCCAATCACAAGAGATCATGACTTATGATCGTTGACAGTGTAGGTGGCATTTTTATTACTATCCTGTGCAGTGTTTTTCTGTTTTTTCGTTGTTTTTGTTTTTCTTTTTTTGCAAACAGGACTGGGGCCAGGGAAAACATCAGTAAATCCACCGGTAACTGGCTTTGCTAGGATTTACTGTCAGAAAATGTGGTGCGCTACGTTATTGTGATGATGGTCATGTTTTATTTTCCCTGCCACAGTAAGCGGTCACCTCAAAGAGTGAGTGGTCGATTGTTGTTTTTCTCACGAGAATGTTTTTGCACCATCTTAGGGACAGGAACACAACTTAGTTTTTGTTTTAGGGTTGAGAATGTTGGACGTTGTGCTAAAGCTACAGAATGAAGAAAATTCTACCTCCAATCAACAAAAAAAAGTTAAACATTTTATAATGCTATTTTTGGAGTAGAATTACGTTGAACAAAATTAATCATAATGTTACCTAACTGCAGAAAATAAACATGTAATAAAGTAAAGATCTGCACGTATTTGATAATCGAAATAAAAAAGCGATGCGGCTGTCGTCGCATGATTTATTGTCCTTTAAATTTTATCGTTCACATGTCTTTATAACAGCGACCGGTGGCCGAGACGACAACCCGTCGGGAACGGGGATCGAATCCCATCCGGATTCCGTACCGTACCGTACCGGATATCTACATGGTGGTATTAATAAAACTATAAGACCATTATATAAGGCTATGACAAACTAACAAAACGTTAAGCAAGATGAAGAATAACAACTACGTGTCTGTATTCTTGGAATAGAGACATGTGATTTCGTAATAAATGTGCAAGTTAAATCATACTAGTAACGAGTTTCACTCACATGTGACAGGGAATACTAAATACTATTGTTTTCTCTCTTGAACGAGTTGAAGTTACCGAGTTTAGTAATTGCCAATTGAGTATAAGAATAAGTTGTATCGAAAAGGAGTTCGTTGACATCATTTGAGATTATTTATTTATTTTATTTTATTTATAGTTCCAATATGACGGCATTTGCCGTATTTTCACATTTGAGATTAAATGAAATTATTACTCAACTCACTCATTCACTCACTCATGAATTTGTAAAATGGAAGAAGAGGCATACGTTTATGATGGGCATTAATCTGTTATAACGCCCAAGTGAACAGTTTTGTCTCAATATAATGCCAAATAAAAAATAAATTTTCGCATCCTTAAATATAGCGACTCAATAAATGGCTAGAAATGGGCAATATCATATGATTCAGACTGTCGCCCATGTACTTTTACCCAAGCTTCATTATAGTTATAGTAAAATTAGAGTTATCCTTGGCTTTGGTGTTTTAAATGCTACTTACAAAAATAAGAATGACTTATCAAAGGTGTTGTTTATTCTTTGCTGAATTCAGTATCTGTCCTCGCCGGGAACGTATTGCACCGTATCGTTTATTATTTCTAACAAAGAACCAGCTCAAGTGTTGAATTAAGTTTTAATGTAAGTAATTATGCTCCAGTAGGAAATAGCAAAAGAGTCTAGCCTGTTTAATTATTAACAAGTATTGCAAGAACTGAGCCCAAACCTATTATTAACCGTCTATAAATGTTGGGTTGTTGCTTCGTTCTGGAGCAGTGAGTGTCCTTTTTTCCGAGGGAAATTTTCCATATGGTTTCGTTTCGATGACCTTTCGTTTCGTTTATAGTGTTTCGCACACTGTATCCTTTATTGGAAACAGGTAGCAGACCGTCCGTTTCATAATGGTGTAGGAAAGACGAAGTTAAGATTCTTGTCAGTTTAACGGCAAAGGGTCTTTGAGGGTACCTTTTAGCACTTGCACGCATATAATGAAGTTTTCTAGAAAAAGGCTAACGTCAACAAATTATCATAAGAAGGGCCTGGTTGTTCGGTTTCCCACAATTTAATTACAAAGAATAAAAACAGGTGTCGATAAAAATATGCTTCACGAAAAAGGTGCATTATTTGCAAATGGTTTTTTGTCTGTTGTTAATAACCGCTGATTTTTCAAAGGACTACCAGGTTGCATTGCATATAAGAACAGAAGATAACATTAATAAATTTAATGTAAAGTAGTTCAACTTGTGAATAAATCAAAATGTTTGAAATGAATAAAATTATCCTGATAGTGTACAGCCCTTCGAATCACGTAACAGCTTCAAAAGCATCATTTCCATGTTATGTTCGAGAAGGTTTCTTGCTTTATTCGATTGCCGCCATCGTTCGCTAATTAATCGCTTGGGTTCAGCAGTTTCTCATAAATCAGTAGGATGTAAATCGAAGGTATCGATAGTTGTAGGGCAGCGAACGTTGTCGGATGCAAACTAAAGTGAACGACCAGGCAAACTCCAACGGTTTCATTTCGCAGAAGGAACAATCATCATGGACGATAATTGATACTGAACTCCATACAATGTACCATATGTTGAATCTTACTCTGTAAGCGGAAGACATAAAACAAGTTAAGGGAACATGAGAAACGAAGCACGTGCTACGCCATGCCAGCTTTACGTAAGAGTTTCATATGGTGAACTGCAGATATTGGTGCCAGTTTCGGACACATTCAGTCTTTCTTTGATTCAATTCATTTGTATCATTGCTATCTCAAGTTACTGTACATTGTAGATTTCATATATTTTAGGTAAAACATTATTGCAGGTTGTTATAACCCTTATCCTTCCATGATATTCCGTTCCATTGAATTACAATCCGTTTGTTTGAACTTTAATCAATATGGCGCGTACCAATACTCGAAATTCTGTGACATGCAGGGTCGTTTAATTAGCTATTACGTTTAATTGATATACATCGAGTTCCAGAACGGTAAATCGTGTTGAATGATGATCAAGCGAAAGGTTTACTAATTAAACCATGCAAATAATCGAATAATTATAAATTGCTAAAATCATGTTCAAAACTATCGTTTTATGGTCTAGCCGTGGATAATTAAACGTACGGATTTTCGAGTTGTTGCACTGCGTGCTTATGCACTTCACTGATTTATTTAGTGTGATTGGATACGGAAAAGCTTACTGAATTGTAATTATATACTGTGCTGTCATCAATGCTTAATTGAATGAACTGAAATGGGTACAGGAAACTAAGGTTGAAGCATCGATAGAAGCCTGACAATCTGGACAACATTGGACAAACATTTGAATTTACATTTGCATCAGCATTTTTTCTCTTGTGGAAAATATTACATTGTATCAGGCCGGAATCAATAGAAGCAACCTTTTCAACTTTCCATCAATATTAAACTTACCGAGTGTGCTTCAAAAAATATTTCGACGATTCCCCATCAAAGTCTGAGTTTGCGTAGCATTCGCGTGGGTACTTATGAAATAATATTGAAGTCTTTCATTTTAAGGATCCAAAAATCGATATTCATCAGTAACGAATGTTCAGAGCCTCGCCTACGGAATGCGAACTCGGTAAAGGTCGTCAGCATTGTTCAGTCCTGCGACCCGCTGTGATGCGCTTGGAGAAGGAAACTGTGGCCAAATTTAGATAACACTGTCGCTTACGGAACATGATGTTGTTGTATGAAAAGGCTCACCTGTTTTTGTGGTTATACAGATTTTTTTTTTGTTCAGCCACCATTTTGAAAACGTGCTGAAGATGAAAGAAAAATCACGTTCCTCGCATAATCATTGTTTTAGAACGATATAAAATGCAATTCACCACCAAGCAAATATGGTTTTTTCGAGCATCGGTACGACTGTCGGTATATAAAAACAGGACAGTGCTAGTGTATGAACGCAGAACCATTAAGAACAGAAAGCGTAAAATTTTGCAGCGAATATCATTGTGAGCGCGTGCGTGCGTGTGTGTGTGTTTTTGTCCTTTTTTTGGAGAACGCTTCTCATTCGCGAACACTGATGACAAGTGTACATGGACCGATGTTATCTGCCATGACCCTTCATCAGCATGATGATGCTGGCAGACGGTTAACCTGATGCTGGAAGCAGAAATTAGATCGTAATTCTATGCTGCATGCCACAGCGTGTACTCGATTCGAGGGTTGCATGTTAGCGACTCGACCCTATTCCACTTGAATTAAAAGAAGAGTGTTCGCTTCGTGAACAATGCGGTGTTTTCACATCCTCTCGGTCGGTGGTTGCCGGGCATGTCGTGAGCGTGCGAAGGGTACCGAAAGTGATTGGAATAGAAAATTTAAATGCAAAAACTGAAGAAAACACAGACGGCTACAGTCATCGCAACAGTGCAAAGTGATTTTATTGCAAGTGCACCGACACTAGCGATTAGTGCGGTTTACGATTAGTCTGCAGACATATAAACACGACGTACTGCTGTAAATTGTCTGGGATTTTTATGCAAACAAAATGGGGATTTTTAAATAAATTTATTGGTATGTTTCATAAATTTGGATTCTTGGAAAGCTGTAACTTTTTATGCATTTTTTATACCCGTGGCCTACAGACCTACCTACGCCCCAAGCTTCAGTTACAGCCCTTGCCGTTAAATTTTGTCTCAAATTCACCAATTTTTGACACAATGCATCAATTTTTGGCCCGTAGTCACATATTTTTGTTACTTACTCATCAATTTCTTTCCCAACCCTTTTTTAAGGCAATTAAAAGGCAGCGTTATTATTTTAGTTATAAAAAGTATAATTTATTATGTTCACATCCAAATATAAGTAAAAAATTATTTATAAAATCATTCACCTACCGTGATGCCATTTTATTGTTTATTTTTTATTATGTGAATAAAATGGAACTTTATTACTTGAATTGCTTGAAATAACGCAAATTCATGGAATGGCTCATGCCTGCGAGTTAAATGTTTGTATCCAAATTGAAATATAGAGACTTGTATATCATGAAATTTGCGGACTTAGAGCCTTCAATTGGTGCGTTGTTTAAAAAATGTATGATTACGAGCCAATAATTGATTGATTGTCAAAAATCGATGCCATAGAGGCAATAATTGATGAGCTATTAAAAATTGCGCCATAACGCGCCATAAATCATTGCTAACAACATTTCAGTGTAAAACAAAACGACGGAGTATATGCAAGTTCCAGAATGTGTATAAAGAAGTTTTCTTTCTCCTAGAATTATACGATTTTATTCCTAAAAGCATCTGCCTATTTATAATTTTTTGGAATTATCCTTAGAACCGTACCATTTCCCGATTATAGTCTGATTTTCACAAAGTATGCAATATAGAGTGTATGTGCAATAACTTACTAATTCCTGTGGTCAAATCTTTGCCAGGCCATGTTCACTTCGGCAATGCGCTATAATGATTTGCTTAGGAAGGGAAAAGAAAAATTTGTTTTCTGTTTGCTACTCACAAAACTGGACATTTGACCATCGATATTTTAAGTCTAACGCATCCATTGGTGTAGCATCATAATATTGTTTTGATTATTCAAAGTGGTTGATTGGGCTTATTGATTGTCGCGTAGAATATCCATTATTCTACTTGAAGCTAGGCAATAAGCTTGAAGCGATCCAGCGAACGAACCAATAATTCTGCCGGTTTTTACACGACAGAATCGAGGACCGAATCCCATCCGGACTATTCGCTCGTACGCAAGAATTAACAGCCTGTTGCGGATATAACTCAAGGAAACCATAAATGACAGATCAGACCTCTTAAGGATTTGCAATACGGCCTGACCGTAACTGATGAATAAAAAAAAACTCTTAAGGACGTAGTTACATAAAAGAAGTGAATTTCGGTGTGTATGAAGTACTACCTAGTGTACCATCCCGCTGTAGACGATAACATATCTGCAATTTAAAAAAACACAGTGTGGTGTGGACCAAGTTCAAACGATCCAGGAACGCAGCGAAATGACGTCTCTATACAAATGTGATCCCGGAGAAGTGGATCTTATATTCTGATCAGATCTGATCAGATCAGATCAACAGTTCCAACTTCAACTTCCCATCACTTTCCTCTAATTACATCAAACACAACGTGTAGTGTTAACCAGTTTTAGCATACCTAAGTAAATGCATCTTTAACCCGAAATAACAAGCAAACTCGTACAAAATGTTTTTCCAAATTTTCGCTATAACTTTTCTATCCTTCATTTCCACGCTGTTCGACATGCCAGAAGTTGCACTTTTTGAAACGTTCTTTTTGTTTCAGGGTGAATGTTATATTTATTCTGCAACACCACTCTTTACATTTCACGTAAATTCATCATAAAGCATGGAAGGTTGAACCGGTGTGTAACCGGCCGGAAGTGATTGCTGCTTTTTGTTTTGCTTTTCAGTATTATTACAGCAGACTCTCAGAACCAGAGCAGCTCCAACACAGTCGGGGGGCGTGTTTTTCGTTGTTTTACGGTCGAAAAAGTAAGCGACCGGAGGCATTTTCATCAAGTCTATGCCAACGGTTGTTGCAACTGCACTATGCCGGAACAAAACTTTCCCAATTTTGTTGCGGATTGCGTTTTTTTTTGGTTTGTTTTTACCGAGAGCACTTCCTGTCCATCCGCTTGAGAAGGATTTTGGACGGAAGTGGCCCATTTTTGAGCCGAACGAATGCTTCATCTGCTTGCCTGCAGTCTGGTTTGCAATGGGAGTGCTTCGTAGGCAGAAAATGGGAAATTGCATTTTCCCGTTTTCGCTGCAATCCTTTTAGTGAGTTTTGATGGATTTTAGTGCGTTTTGGTCTTTTCAACTGGAAGGGAACTATTTTAACTAACAAAAAAGTTAGGGAAAACTGAGTAAGTTATTTTTATGTCGTCAATATGTATTTTGAATTGAATTTTAATAACAGATTTGTTATCATCATTTATAACAAACCATTTAATAATTATTTGTTTTTTTTTTCTACAATGAATTTGAAATGAGATTTTTTTATGCCCAGCATTTAGTTGCATTTTTAAATAATTCTTCACAACAACAATTTACATTACACGAAAGTAAGTTGCGGTTGTTGAGGTATTCGTGCACCATAACGTTATTTTAAGGGTGGAAAAGCCAAAAAAAAACATCTCCCTGTCAGCATCTGCTTCCATGGCTAATGTCACCATAATCTGTTATTAATTTTAAAGTTTCCCCGTCGTCGTTAGTGTGCAAAGTAAAAATTCTCCCAGTTCGGAACAGATGGGACACAGCGAAATACGCAGAGTTTCGAAGTTAATTGAAATGAGTGTTGTTCATCGCGCTGCAGGTGAATTGGTATGTGTGTAAGGGGTGTATGTCATCTCACTAGGTACTTTATCAACATTCCATTATCTTTCCACGCCTGCAAATGGCTTCCGGCCGGCCATAATCCGTTTTTATTTCCCGACTTCTGTGTTGGGGGTCAGTGTCGAATGTTAGCCATTAATTATTGGGGAGGTGCGAGTGTTTGTGATGGTCAGCGAGTAGCATTCAAACAAACCATTACCAACCGTTGCAGGCCCGTGCCATCATCCAGGCACGAGAGGTATCATTTCGAATTTTGTCAGCCTAACGCATATTGCACCACGTACGACCATCCGAAGTACGTTCGATAGTGTGTTCATTTGTCCACCTCCGAACCCCCTTCCCCTCTCCTGTCTAATGCTTTTTCGACAGGAAGTTTTGTCCGGAGAATCGAGGGAAAAAAGTATTGAAACCATTTTACAAAAAAAAAAGACAGACGCTACGCACCCGCACATTCGTTCGGTACGTGACATGTGTTTGGAAAATGGTTTTGAACACAGGTGCCATTAATGCTGGTCTGCTGTAGCCCTTTCCAATCACGGCACGATTCGCAGTTTGTTTTTTTTATTTGGTAGTAGTAAGTTGTGGGCAGTGTGAAACGATGAGAAAAAAGCATTGTTGAGGAAATTATTCTACACCTGCTTGTGTCGCATTTGAAGTATGGACCCCATCGGTCGTAAATTTAATAAAGAAATATTCCGAATTTCGTAACGAATATTGAATATAAAATAATTAATTTACGAACAACAAAGCTGCTGAATAAAATGCCGTCTCTATATTTTATAAAACTTCTAAAACTAACAGAACAAGCTGAGAACAAGGTGTAAAAGTGTCAGGTTACAATTTTAAATTAGTTTCGTTATTCTGGCTAACAACAGATGTCAATGATCAGTATTCCACTGAGCCTTGGTATGGAAGTTTATGAAGTATAACAACGAATTGATACTCATGAAATATGCTAAACCCCTTAAGTCTTGTTTCGCCGGTCGGGACGACATTCGACGAAGCTTTGTGTACGGTGCACTTTTTCCATTTTGCAAATGTCACACTGAGTATTACCATCTTCATCCTTTTACATTGTTTCATGATTGAAAGCTCACGGCGAAGAAGAAGGGCCACATTGTGTCCCTGGGGAATGTTTTGGGATGAACATTTTCCCATAACGTTTTAGGTTATTGAACTACAAGAAAGCACGTCTATGCTTTCGAGAACGGGTTTCCTTTGAAAACATTCGTTTTATTCGCTTTTCCCAGCCATGAAAAAACAATTAATTCCCTTTCTCCTGTGTTCCCTTTTTGTTCCTGTTTTTTTTTATCTATCCCAAACGGTGCATTGTTTCGATCGATGTCGTCTTACAAACATTTTGCCTTTGGTACGACACGCGTTCGATTGTTGTTTCCGCGTATTTTCTAACTTTAATGACCGGTAATTTATTCCTGCCCGTGTACTCCCTTTGACGGCACTTTGCGTGATTGGGTGGGTGGTTTTTGGGTTCTATACCGTCACGCACCACGACCATGTCAAGGCACAACTTTGTGTGCTGACTTAAGTGCAATAATGTGCGTTCCGTGAAGCAAATTTGAAGGGTAATTGTGCTGAACCAGAATACCCCACCCCCAAATTGACATCACACCCTCATGCGGTGAATGTGTATAGGTTGTTTTTAAAGCTGACTTTATTGTGGCAATTACACGATATCCAATTATCCGCGATAAGTGTTACTGAAGAAAGAACAAAACCGATAAAACTTCACTTCTTTGCGACCACACATTTATTCGAGTTTATTCGTTGCGCTACCCAACAATTGTCTGCGTAATTTGTTTATGCATATTTCATTGGATTAATCTACCCCCTTCGCCGCCATATATACACCAGACCATCGTCCATTGTTAAGGTTATCAGATTTGCTCTTTTTCTCCTGAGACAACGCGCGTACTTTATTCCTTTTTTGTTACTTGTGCTGCGAAAGGCTTTACCCTATACACAGCAACAGGCAACGAACGAATCTAATCACCAATGCAGCACAATCATCGTAACATAATCAGTAACATCATAACCATCAACCGAGAGAGGATATCATCATTTACGGTGACTGTCCCGGTATAGCACACAATCTCGGCCCACCGAATGGACAAACGGATCGATTCGAACGAGTTTTTCTGTTGCCACTATAATTATATCTCTTCGGGGAGACTTAACCATATAGCGTCAGCTTGCTTTCGGACATTAGTGTAATTTAACCATAGCGTCCCCACAGCCGATGAGTCAAGCGGAGATAAACAGCTTTAGATAAGATTGGTCAACATTACTAATCGTAGTAATGCTATGATATTTGGTTCGTTTAACATTAGCGCTTTGTATTCTTTTATCATTGTAAGATAATTGAATCTTTTAAATACAAGGAATTGTGGGGTTGGTAATGATAAATGTCACTTGTTTGTTCATTTGTTCGGTTTGCTTTTGTTCGCAGAAATAGCAATCCTTCCGGGGGGTTTCGCTGAAGAGTTTTGTTCTCAGTGCGTCATCTCGATAGGAAAGTTTTTTAATTAGAATAAATCGGGATTGTTTCTGAAGAGCTCTTTTAAAGTAAATCGTGTCAAATAGGATGATGCGTCAAGTTATTACTGGGCTTTGGTGGTTGGAACTTCGCTGAAAACAGAGCTCCATCGCTCCAGCCTTAAAAAGGATCTTCATTCAAATATTCAAGAATCGCTTTGGGACCTGAATTTTGAACATCAATATTAGGGTATATGATGGTTTAAGTTGAAAAGATTACGGCATCCATCAAACAGTCGTGCAAATAGCGTGCGGTAAATTGAAACCAGCGGGCTGAAGAATGTCCATGGTTCTGCTCGAAACTTTTGATCTGCTGTTATGGCAAATGGAAAGGGAAGAATTTTAAATAAACTGTTAAGAAGCATGTAACTATGCTTTAATCAAATTAATTTAAAGAAGGTTGGATTTCTTTATTATAGGAAATATGAGCTAACCTTGAAAACTGGCTTGCAAAAACGCTTTTTAAACATTTTTTGGATATTTGTTTTTATAAAAAATAACACTTCAATTGGTTTCTGATCTGACGAACTTTGCTTTTCATTTTTGCTTCCAAATGTAAAAACGCATATAAAAAATGTTGGTTGAAACCACCATAAGGGCAGATTAAGATATTTACCTTTTTCTTCCCAAACTTAATATTTTGGCATTTTGAAACGATGCCCATACATTGCACCATAAGAAGGACCTTTTCAGACACTGGTCGCACAAAATGAGCAATGAAACCACCCACTCTAGACAGCCATCTCAAGCGCCTGCAATGGTCGCTCCGGGAGAGTGTGCCTTCTAGTGGCATGCATTGTCACATAGAAGTGTGTGAACGAAACGATAAGGATCTCGAGAAAGTAGTTTCCCGGCAGTTGGGATATTTTTGGGAAACCAAGAAGCGCACAGCTTTGCGTCCTGTCCTCGTTATAACGATTTATAGTTCGTCTTCGTGTTCGACTCGTTAAAAGTAGTCAAAAGAAGGCAACTGAAAATTGGTGCATAAAATGCGCTCGGCCCATAAATTTGTTCTCCCATTAGCGACAGTAAATGGGTTAAAATGGTGTGCTTTCTATCTTTTGCTATCAAGTGCAAGATCGTCTGATTCTACCATCATTGTACCCAAGTATTTGTAAGATGAATAGCGCATAATGTTTGTGTAGTTGTGGCATCGTTTACATGCTGTCGTTAATTCTTATACACATACGTGGTTTTCATCGATTTCTTCGCTTTTTATACAAGCCGCTTGTTAATGACACTTTCGGAAGTGATTAACGCACTCCTGTAAATGGTTTATGATATGGAATATTTATATTGATATTTATATATGGAATATATATATAGATATATGGAATATTTTATATTAATATTTATATGCCAAGAATAGTATAACAAAAACGAATAATTTCGAAAAATATTTGAATTTAATAATCAAATCGTCTCACCCATTTTTCTTGTTTTTTTCAGGATACCGTAAATAAAAAAGGATCTTCTATTTGGTGGTAAGTACTTACGAATGCGTAAAGATGATGTACTTATGTACATGCACTTCGTTTCCTTTCAGTTTTCTCAGAAGAGTTTGTATAAAAGTATTTTGTTATTCGCTATCTTTTCAAAGTTTTGCAAACAGCAACAGCATGTATAAACAAAATACAAAATATTGAAGAAAACAGAGCTAAATGCATCACCATCGCCAAAGTTAAGCTTCTCTTTCTCACTCGTACGATAGCAATAGCTGTAAAACGTGCAAAATTCTATCGAATTAATTCTAATTTCCGTCACCATTTTCTCGATCTTCTTAGTCGATGATACGGTGTGCTTTACTCGTGTCTAAGGAAGAAATGCTACTTCAACCGTTTCATCTTATGAAACTTACGACAACAGCTGTTTCCTGTAGAATTTGGCGAAAAAGCGTTGAACGGAAAAGAGGAACATAATTTTAATTTCTTCAACCCAATCTTTACTGGTGATACCGGATGCTGGGGAACTTTCTGCTAAGAATCCATTTGAGCATTTGGGAGAAATTGGAGTTAAACTACTTAACGTCGGATGGTGTAAGGTATTTGGTATGCAACGTCGGAAAACACAACTTTTCATCGCAAATTGTTCGTGGATGTGCCGGGTATTTAGAAGAAAACGCTAAGGTTTATGGCAGTGTTACATGTTCTTTGGAAAACCCTACAACTTCATGTTTGTAGGGTCATGTTTTACAGCCATATCATTGCTGTTTTATTAGCGTACTTAATGGCTGTTCAACTAAACAGTTGAGTATCGTGATGAAGGGATATACAGAAACAACCTCTCATTAAGATAACCTGCTCATCTTTACGTTGTTCGGAAAACAAATTTATTTGAAGCTTTTATTTTTTATGATTTTTGTAATATGGTTGAGTATTTGTATAGCAATGTTATTTTTTGATGATTAACAACAAATTTATATTATGGAAAATAAAAACTGAATCTCTTTGTTACACAAGTTTTCCTAAGACGTTTATGGAATTCGTTAAAGATAATACTGGCGACGAAAAAAAAATACTAGCCGCCTAAGGCTTTACAATGACAAGCTAAAAAAAAAAGATTCTATCGCTATGCTGATTGTGCTAAAGCTTTGTATTTCGCAGCAAATTACCATGTCGGATGACGACAACGGAGGAAAATAAATGTTTTGACAATTTTCCCATCAAGCCACCCAGTTGAGGTGGGGAGTACAAAAAGTTTCAGCGTGTACAGAGTAAGATAAACCACGGCGGCCCTTTATTCGATCCGGCCTCCACTACTGAGTGTCGCGTGGTTTGGAGGATGGAAGCTATGGTACGTTGTGGAAAATGGCGTGGGAAACATAATTTAAGAATTACAACGTCTATTAAAACAGCCCTGCGTAACTGCGCCAGTGGCATCTTCGGGTCGTAATGCGACGTCTTCGAATCGTGTGTAGCGCAATGTGCACGTCACTTCGGCGGTATGTCAGAAGTGAACTTCTCCACGTCGGGCTGGAATGATCCTCTAACTTCCGTGTCACGAGATTGGAAGGTTTCGTCTGTAGGCAGTGTGAGTGAGGAGCAGATGAAAGAAAAGTTTCTTCACAGTTTTGTGTGGTTTCTTTCGAAATATTTTCAAAACAGCCGGGGCATGAGATAAAGTTGTCGATACAGAAACCTTCGGTGGAGCAAACGATTGGGTGTTGGAATCCAGTAAGATGAGGCTTATTATTTATGTCGCTAGAAAAGAATAAATACCGTACGGGATGACAAACCCAAAAATTCTTAAATCACCAGGGAACGCTTATGTGTGTCTCGCAAGGCTGACAGCGGTGTATGCCACCTACACAAAGAAATATGCTGGAAGAATACAAAATTTATGGCAAAGTTTATGGACGTTTTGATAGTAGCAATAATTGTCAGAACATAATCTGCTGAATTATCGTTCATGTTGCCTTTTATTGCAGTTTTATTGAGTAACTGCAGTCGACGGTTCTGTCGTTTAACAATAGTCTCATAACTTTGTTGTAATCATAAACATGCCGTCAGTTCCTTTTATCAGAATATATTTAACTTGTACTTATCAGCACTACTAAACATGACACACTAAAACAATGCTGTTTTTTGCTTGTCATATGCTTGCCATTGTTAAGCAACTAAGCGAACTATCATTCAACTGTTATTCATTATACACTTTTTATATGACATCATTGTGTTATTTGTTGTGACATAATCGTGAGAATTGGTTGAAGTTTGTCCTTTTGTCGCCTAAATATACTAATTAAAAAAAAAACTATTAATAAAATTCAGTCTTTCAAAAATTTTACAGATTCCTGAGCAATTACTTCTTGGTTTAACAACCTTAAGGCCATGTAATTATCATGGAATGTCATTTTTTTGGCTCATAAGCAATTAGGGACGAAGGTTCTAACGTACCAAGACTCTATTTACTACATTATAGTTATACACTACAATTTAATGGTCAAAAATTTCAATAAATTTTTGGTAGAAAAGTGTTCTATTTGCTTTATTTACGTTTGATGAATCAATTTAAAAACGTTAATTATTTCGTAATAGTTTTCCAGCAAGCCAGCTTGAAAGATTCATTTTAATGAAACCTAAATGAGATTATTGGATGAAATTCGACGACAATTATTGTCGTAATTACAAAACTCATCAAAGAGATTCCTGCCAGAAGCGGTACAGTAGCGTTACAAGCTCGTTGCTTCGCTTACAATAAATTATCTTTAATTAGATAATGGCAACACTTTTCTCATCGTGTACAGCAGCGGTGTCCAGACGTCAGAGCATTGCAACCATTTTCGATCAAATTCGGAAAGCGGTGGGATGGTGGTGCGATGTGGTGCAAGGAAAAGTCTTGGCGATAAGTTTCATTCTCGGAACGAAAAATCCAGTTTCCTTTTGTCGGGTTTGGTCGAGCGGTTGGCAGCAAAATTTTGGGAACTCGTAAACCCGGGAATTCAATTGGTAGCGTGCAACGTGTTTTGGCGTTTTACGAAAACCGATACTCTGGACAGGCGAGTGACATACTGACGTAAAATGCTGATCCAGCTCTTTGGCTGGTTGAAACTTGACTGTCTAAGTGATGGGTGGTTGAGATGAAGAGAAAGAGAGTGCCAGTTGGTTTGGAGAGTGGGTTTGGTTTCAATTTGTTATATTTAACCATCTTTATTGATAAATGTGAATAAAGGAAGGAAGTAAGGAAAATTTAATCTCAATAATGTTCCGTTTCCTTTAGTATTTATTAAATCGAGGATCAAATCTCATCCGTACCGTTCTTCCGTACTGAGAACTAATTCTCCAATCAATCTATTTAGTAAATATGGCATGGTATGGCTGGCGCATGATCAAACAGCTCGTTATACCAAAAGGAAAATAAGTTCTCCATAAACTATTATTTTTACAAATATGTATATGTTTATTTGGGTATATTGATTGGATATTTAATTTATTTTTCCTAGTCACACTTCATCGACAAACACACCTCCATCACGAACCAAACGTTTGTTGGTTCCGTTAACCGGATGTTTCAGTCGCGCCAATGCCGGCAACGGTTATTTAATTTTTTCACAAATTAATGCAGAAAAATCAGTTTTCATTCAGGATATTTGAACGGAAGTTTAGTCTTCCGCTCGATTAAATAAACAAAATTGAACGTTTCGTGAAAATTATTATTTCTTTTTCAAGCAGCGAAACTTTAAATTTATCTTAGTGTATTTTGCGTAAAAGTTATTTCATATCAACGGGTATTTTGGTGAACCATGATATATATATTTTCTTCACACCTAGCAACAAGAATGAAGCGAAAATTCTTGAATGTGAAATATGCTGTAAGGTGTGCGTTCCCGTTTGCATTATGCATTTCATTTTAGCACTTCCTTTCGTTCTGCAAGACAATTTGAAGATTTGTCGTACCTTCCGAGTAGGTTGAAAACATAAAGAAATGTAGGATGACTTGAAATATGCCCCGGCCCGTACTTGTATGGCTAAATGTGTTTGTGCCTTTTCGCTTTTTCGCTTCGCATTATGCCAAAGTGCCCCGGCTGTACATTTGATATTGTGCCACCACTCTTTATGCATCATCCAACGTACCCGTTTTGAAACATCATCAGTCCCCTAGTATACGGTTCTTCTTTTTTTGCATCCGTTGCGAGTGCTGCAGTCGGAGATAAGAAACCGGGCAGATTTGCTGAGGTGACGCTCATCTGTGTCATGTTGACAAACGTTTTCTGCTTCTCGTCAAACAATCGCTCATGCCTTTTGGTGCACTTGGCTGACACGGTTTGGACGTGCTGATGAGTAGTGTGCGTTGGGTTCCAGTATGCATATTTTATCTCATTTGTACAGTTATAAAATACACTTAAAGGGGACTTGTGTCGACCCGCGTTTACATGAAATCTTGGAACTAGTTGTGTTGCGGTATTTTCACACACAAAGTAGTATATTTTATTGAAATGAAAATTTAAATTTAGCTCTTGCCAAAATAAATAAAAAAATATTTGATTTAAAATTTAAAATTTATGGTAATTTAAACTCTACAGTTTTGTCTCTAAAAATCTTTGCTCCAAATGCTTTTGATAAGCGGCAATAATAATTTCTTTTCCATTTTTTTGAACAATTTAAAACGATAAATGTTATCAGAGTTGTACTTGCAAATGTATTTCTATCTTTCAATTCAACAAAGCCCCTATGTACAATTTCCATAGGGATCATTTTGTTCCAATTCTCGGTGAATCACAAAATTTGTTGCGTAAATTGTGACCACTTGTGATATTTGTTTGTACGCCACGAAAGTGACTAAGCAACAAGAGGAAACCTTAAGCGTTTGCGATAGTCATAGTATGAGCAAACGTCAATGGCAATGGTAGAAAAACTTCAAAACTCTTTATATGCGGAGGAGGGAAGCACATCGTACCGAGAGTTGCTGGTAAGGGGCAGTTGAAAGGATTTTCTGCACATGCAAGCCTTCAACAACTTACTCGCGCTTTGCTTCCGAAAAGCGGAAAGCGTTTCTAAGAAAATTTCCTTTTCCTTAAGCAGAACGAATTTTCTGCCTTAGCCCGTATATATATCCGTAGTACATAGTAAGTAAAGTTTACGTTAAGCTGTATTGCACAATGTATAATGTTCGATGAGATATGTCGGTTGGCTAGACTTATCAGCAAGGTTTTGCAAAGTATCTCTTGCAAACACGACAAAAGTATTTCACATGGAAAGGAGGAGGTCTACATTCGCTGGTATCCCTTTTATTTGTGTAAATCCTTTTGCACGATAAACACAACACTCGAAAAGTAATATCGTTTATACCTAGTAGTGGACTTCATTTTCATTTCGTCCGTGTCTGATGAAAATGATGATACGATACGTACAGCAAATGAAAGGGTATCCCGTTACGATGCGTTTCCTCGGGAAGTTTCTTATCGTGACTCAAATGAATCGGAAAGTTGGTTTGTAAGAAATCGGACCATTTCATCTGACTCGTAAATCCTTCCTAGAATTGCCAGAATTCCAAAGGTCATTAGGAGGAGCTCGTTTTAACTTTAGAACTCAAGAGATTGGTTATCGCAAACCGGATACAAAACACTGTTCCATGTACTGTACATAAATCAAGACAGAGATTCCTACAAATCATAGCTGTAATTTTTAACTTTATCTTCGTTAAGTTCTACATTATTTTACTTACAACTTTGTAATACTGCTTGTTAGGTGCTTGATTTTAGATTGATACAATTTACGTCGAGGACTGTAAGCATATTGCTGTTCCTTAAATTGCTCCTGTCAATTTTCATTTATCACCATCAAAACATTCGCTGAAGGTTTGTCTCCTAGCGGGACATTAAAATAGATCGATTGATACAAAAGTACGCGAAGATTGTCGAAATTTATGACTGACATCGGAAGAAAATTGAATCATGAAAGTTATGACGGAAAGTACGCACGAAATCGAACGCGAGTTTAGAGTTTCAGTCAGTAATGGTTTTACATCGATCATTTTAGTAACGTAAATTTGTTTTGTTTCAAAAATAATTCGAACATAATGAAAGAATAGCAGCCTTTATTTTTCATCAAGTATAGGTGGCATTAAAATTGTAGAACATACGGAAACTTTTTTAACCAAAGTACTGAACAGGGGTTTTTTCAATTGACAGCAATGGCTCATTTGCACAAACGAAGCATATTAACATTTAAATTATCGTCGTTCAATTGCCTACTTTTGCCGAGCGATACGTTCAAAAGAAACGAAATTAATATCATGCAAAGCAGAAGAAAGCTTTTGTCTGAGGGCGGGATGTGGAGGGTAGAATGCAAATTGATCGATGTTGAAAATTCATTTCTATTTGAATGAGCAAAATACATCGCTTAATTAGTTTTACTTTTTCGCTGAAGTGCATACACTTCGACGAAGCAGAATTTTTGATGCATGAATGTGGGGGGCTAATTGATCTAATAAAAATAAAACCATACGCTAGAGATAATAAATTTTAATTAATGTATGCGGTGTTTGCAGACGCTCAATGTTACAAGCTTTGCAAACTTTACGGTGAAAAATATTAATTGGATTCAATTAATTAGACAATTGCTGAATTGATACAGTGGGAATTCTACTCCCAAGCAACAATTCATTTATGAATTTATGAACATGAACTTTGCTCGAGTTGTGCTTTAGAATATTTCAAGGAAGGTGAATTTCGTTTGAAGTCCATATACTTTATCTTCAACACCCAATGTGCTTTTGTTGATGAAGTGTTTTATTAGTGTGTTTACACAAGCGGCGTTATACAATCTGCTTTGATAGCTAAAGTTTCTTAGAACATTGATTAAACTCTGTGGTTTGTTTAAAGAGCTTTCCTCCTACCGAATGTGGCCTTAAGTAATGCTATCAAAATTAAAGTACTGCTCTGTGGTCACTGCAGTAGCAGCGGATAGAATATAAGGTAAGGCTTCGACAAGTACACCATCACAAATCCCGACGAGAGTGCTCACAAACGCAAAGTGTTTTGTTTGAGTTTTTTTTTGTTGGTTATTACCGTTGCTTCGAGTTACTGGGTTCTTAGCCCGGTCGGCTGAACATTATTTAATCCGGAACATAATCTCGGTTTATTGGTCAAATATGTGGTGCGATCCTCCGTTATCCTTGGAGGTATTGAAGTGTAACAACAACAACCCTTACACCACGGTTAGTAAGTTCCAGCTAAAAATAATCTGTTTATGAAATCCATTTAAACAACGTACAACCACCTTTTCCCTTGAGCAAAATTTAAGTAAATTTAAAGTAATTGATTATAGCGTAACGTTGTTTTACGAAATATGTTACCTTTGAAATACGATTACAAAAAAATAATCTAACGTGATCGGTTTTCAATGCTTGAACTCGTTATTAAATTTCTCTTTTAACTATTTCGTAAAGCGTTCGGTTCATTTGGATTACCCTGGGAATATGTCCGAGCCCAATCGAATTATTCAAGGTAAATCACAAGCAAGTAAGGAAAATCCTAATCATTACGAACGGTTAAAGGCATAGTAGAGAAAAGTTTTATCCTACAGATAAACTCAAACTCAAGCTGCGTTTGTGTGAGTGATGGTTTTTTTCATCTTCTCTATAATACCATCTGTTCTGTTCGGACATCATCTCCTGATTTAATTAAGAGCTCACCCCGAATATCCGCCCGAGAGTAAAATTGAAAAAAGTTGAACATCACACAGATGCGTTTCCCGGGTGAGGATGAATCTTTTGCGAACCGTCGTTCAAATGGTCAGATGATGATTATGATGGACACGAGGATGCTGACGGTATCGCTCCAAAAGAGCTCTTCTGGAGCAGAACAGAATGTCCCACAATACCATTGCAAATGTGTTTCGGCAGTTGGCTCGCTTGGGCTGTTCGGTAGCACATAGGAATTTGTACCACATTGGTTCGGTTGGAAAACTCACGAATTTTTATTATGATTAACCCTTGGAGGATAAGGCTAGCAGTGCATAGTTGAATTTATGATAATAGAGTAAAATTAGGATTATTTATTTTAGTGTGGTTTTAGCATAAAACTCGACCTACTCTGGAAAGACCGGCTTCACTTGAGTTCAAGTGTAATTTTATGTGAGTGAATAATTTCCTTTGTTCTCCTGAAAGGTTTTCCTTCCTGTTGCAACGTTTTTTTATCAACTTTCTGTTCCGTCTATTGCCAGAAGCTGAAGTCCCTCAACTGAATTGGAAGACGGATGAATTGATACACGATGTTCATTTATTTTATCACTCGTATCCAGCTGTGGTAGGCAGGCGAATGGAACGAAAAGAGTCGAAAAGGATGGAACAAATGATACTCCGACGCTTTACCAAAACCTCAAAAACTGTAAATGTAGTTGTGGTCTTTTTTTTGTTTTTCAAAACTGCCAAAAGTTATCATTTGGACGCTGACCGAGAAAAGTCTATCATTGTTTGTTCAGAATTTCATCAATATTGTGAGCAAATCTTTCGCAACACACGAAACAAATGAAGGAACGAAGGATCATTGGACGTTCACGAATAAAAGCATTTACCATTTGGGGAGAAATCGATTGGTCCCAGCTAACAACTACACCCTTCCCAAACCCCAAACGGTGTGAAATAGATCACGATAAAATATCGCTGTGATTATTGCATCAATGAAGCATCCCAGTGTTCCGTTCCT
>KB663644.1:2975715-3029307 GCA_000349025.1 Anopheles minimus | reverse complement strand
TGAATATTCAAGCATTGTATGCCAATTAAAGCTGAAAGAAAAAAAGATTGTAGGATTTTGTTAAAGGTAATTACCAAGCCAAATTTATTGAACTAAACGATTTTAATCCTACGGAAAATATATTTTCTCCTCTGAACAGCAAAATGATTGAAAAAAATGAAAGTATTTCCTTCGGCTGGCGTTATTTTCAATCAAGTGAATCCATCCGTATTGAGCATTTCTATATCCGGCTTTCGGTTCTACAATCGCTTTCGTCTAATCGAAGCCGCTCGAGCAACTGCTGTTGACGCTTTGTTTCCAACGCGTTCCTTTGAAATAACGCCAAGTAATCCGCCAGATAACCGATTGGATCTTCCGGTTTGGTTCGCGTCAGAGCTGCCAATCCCTTCCGCAGTGCAACTCCCACGGTTTTCTCCACGTAGGCCACATCTTTTGCAATGCGTTCTTGCAGTTCCTGTATCGACGATGACTTCTCAAGGTTTTCTACTGTGGATATGAATGTTTGCGAACTGGAGGCGCTTGGGGCAGATTGGGTTCGCCGGAATGCGGATGGGGATGGGAATTCACTCGATGCACTCAACATTGGCTTAGTTGATGTTTCTATGTACACCCGTGTGCCATTTTCATCGAAATGGTATTTACCCTTTGCGTCGGTGAAGTTTTGTTGTTTGTAAATTTTTTGTCCAAATTTATCTACGTAGTAAGTACCATTTTCATCTGAATGAAAGCTGGTGGTAGAAGACATTTTAATCCATTCACCATCCGGCCCTGGACAGTATTCAGAGGCACGGGAATCGCGTTTGTAAATTCGTTCACCTGCCTCATTGAAGAAGTATCGTCCGTGCTCGTCGGAGTAATATTCAGGGCGTGCCTGAGCACGATTCAACATTTCGAGATTTTCGTCAAATTCTGCCTGTTGCTGCTGAATCTGTTCCTCTATCAACGCTATCTGAGAGGGAGTCGTAGCTAGTAACTTCTGGTTCTCCAATTCGGCAAACTGATCACGGTGCTTCTGTGCGATCTCATCACGAAACGTTTCAACATCATTGGCGATATTTTTTGACAGGCGTTTGAGTCCATCGCAATGAGCTTCAAGTAAATTGATATCCCCGCTGTGGGATTTACGCAGTTGAAATATTTCTGCGTCACACTCAGCTAGCATTCGTGATCGTTCTTCGGGATTGAGAGTATTATCGTTAAGGATATCGAGCCGCTGTTGTTCGAAAAGTTGCGCTTCCTCTTGGAATTTAACAGTGCGTTCAGATATTTTCCGCTCGATTTCCTCGATCAGGTGCTCCAAGCGCACGATCTCGCGCATACCATCTTGGAGTAGGAGTCTTCGCTCGTCCAACTGCTTCTGGATTGCCTCCCTCGCTTCGATTAAATGGGTAACACGTTCTTCGATTTCTTGCCGATCTAATACGAGTAGATCGATGGTGCGCAAGTGATCCTCTAGATCAAGTCCATGCTTTTCGCTATGTTCAATGGCAATGGTACGCTGTGCTGTGAGACTATCCGTTGAGCTGAACAGTTTCTGGCGAAGAGATGCTAACTCTTCCTCATTCACCTGGACATCATTCAACGAACGTCGTATCTCGTCCTGCAATTTTGCATGGATTGTATGAACACTATCCTCGCTCTCCATCGTATCGAGCAGCTCTCGGAAATGAACCAAAGCAAGGACTAGAAGCGTGTTAGCTGCAAATTGCAACCGTACACAGCTGACCTCAATAGTGTGGTCAAGATTGGTCGAAGGCAGAACGTGCAAACAGTTGCGATGATTTTTACAAACAATCCCATGCAAAAAATCCGTCTTTTTAAGCAAAGATTCAATTTCCTGTATTTGGTGAATATCGCCAACAGCCAAAATGATATCCAAAACACTGCGTCGAAAGTGTTTGTATGTTCTGTTCAGCTGTTGAAGTGCTCTGGAATAAAAATGGCTGCGAATGTTATAACTGCACTGTTTTTACTTTCTTCAATTATGCTTACTTACGTCTCTAGTCGCACTTTAAATCTTTTTTCCTGTAGGTCCGGTGAGTCTTCCTTTCGTGCGACGTTGTATCTGGTTATACGTTGCAAGCAGCCGCTTCTTAAACGTTGCAGTATTTTAATCTTCAATTCCAACGTTGGAATGATATCCTCGATTTCGCTATCTATCTCCTCGCAATTTGCCCATTCAACTGTACGCTTCACTTCGTCGAATTTGTCACAAAGCCGCAGAAATTCAGAATCTATCAGCAGGACACCAGTGAGTCGACGCAGCTGTAAGTTCTTGAGCGCAATATCACGGAACACTTGGTCTACCTCCTGTGCTTGCGAGTTTGCTTCTGTAGTCATTACGCTTCCTAGTTGCTGCCGCCGTTACCTAGCATGCTGAGTGTCTGCGGTTACTGCGATCCGATGTACCGAACGGCAACGATGTGGCTTGCTATGCCTTAGTGGCACATCATAAATCTGTCGCTTTTTGGGATAGGCTTTCGCCGGTAATTAATGGCGAAAGCTATTGTGCGGGGCATGGCATCCAATATTGTCCACTGACGAAGATGAACCATGCAAGAATGTCGAAATATCCATCCACCTTTCGTAGCAGAGCCACATGCTTCTATAATGAAATTGTAAGCCTACAATCATGAACTGTAAGCAATAAGGACATTTCCCCTCACCTATTTTCTGCTGATTGGTTAATGTATGAAACTTCATACAAGATTTATTGGGGTACTCGTTCTGGAGTTTAGTGGACCGTCGATGTAAAAATGATAGCGACGGTTGTCTCACACGACACGATCGGTTCAAAATCCCATCTCGATCGTTCCTACGTACGGCAGCTTTTGCTACCCTTTTGCGGATAAATACACAAGTACGGAAGCCAGAAATGGGAGGCCATGTTGTAGTGCTATAAAAGAAGAAGAAGTTTTGGAATTTGACGCCATAGTGTTGTAGACGGTAACAATCCGATCTTTCACATGACACCGAATACAATGTGTGCACAGGACAAAATGTATGTTGAAAGTAACTTTTACTTAGTGCTTGTTAATGTTGAATCAAAAGTGCAAAACTATACTTTTTCGGCGAATGCACTTTCCCTGCTACGTATACTGAGAGAAACTAGCAATTCCAAACATACCAAGAGGACAACTACACTGTATTGTGCCTGTGTGTGCAAAAATGTGCAAAAAGGTTCTTGACTGAAGGCATCATAAACTCGGAAAAAAAGTTTTTCACAGACGCTACATTGTCACAACGGATTCGTACATGATTCTGGCCATACTTTCTTTTTCTCTCACTCGAGTATTCCGAAACATCACGCGCAAAACTTACGTATCTTCCTTCATTTGAGTCGAGGACATAACAGAGCGAAATGATGTTATTAAATTTTCGCACAGAAAGGCAATAAAATTGGAAGTTGCCGCTAAACCCCAACGCTTGTTTGATAGACTAGAGTGGTAGGGAAGAGCATCAACGCTATCGCATAAAGTTCTCCAAGTTGACAGCAGGAACAGTTTGTATTGCAATTTGTTTTGCACTTTGGCTGTTGGGGAGAAAAATCATCATCTGCCATTGAGTTACACGGTTCTACCGGGCGTATGTTGTCGACATCATTATTGTGGGACTATTTCTCTGCCTCTCAAGCAGAGAACACTGCTGCACTTGACGTTTCTATTCGCTGGCAGGGATTGAAATATACAGAAACGCAGGGCTCGTTAATTTGTGCTTTAAATGCCCTTTTTCGGGAAACCGCCTGAAGGGAGCGATGAAATTCTAGGAAGGGAGGTAAACTCTGAAATAGTTTTGCACTTGAATTGCCGTCCGGATTTCATGCATGTCGTCACCGGCGGCTTGTCCCTTGCTGTGGACATTGAAGGAACAATTAATTAATCGCTTCCCACATCAGCGATTTCTTACGAAAAATCCTATTCCCGAGTAGGCGGTGATGATTGTTTCTGTAGATACGTGTGACAGTTGGTGGCATTTCGGGCACCGGATGTTAATGTAGCGTATCCTCCTTCGCTACCGTGAAACAGCTGCTTAGTAGACTTGGTAAGATTTGAATTTGTCAGCAAGATATGGCCCGTTCCACCACGATTAAGGACGCATTGAAGCGTTGGCAGGAAGAACACGATGAACAGGATCCGGCCGAAGCAGTCGACATACAGTTACAGTTCTGTTGGCCACCGATAGAGAAGATGGATGGTACCCTCGGGACGTTGGCGAACTGTCAGTAAGTGTCGTTTTTTCCCACTTTATATTCCTAGAAAAAAAACTAAGGAAAAATGCTGAAGGATCATTAATTTGTAATCCATTACTTGTATCGTATCCTTACATCGAATCGCTTCCCGTAATGAAAATGAACGTCACAGAAAGCTAAGCCTGTCGTCAAATATGATTGAAAAAATTGCCGGCTTGAACGGGATGAAAAACTTGCGAATACTTGCACTTGGCCGTAATTACATCAAATCACTTAGTGGTATCGTATGTGCTTCTGTCGTTCGAAAGGCACGAGCTTCACCTATTAACCTATAATTTCTCGTTTCTTTTTGTGGGCAATATATTGACACACGGATGGGGGGGTCAGGAAGTGGTAGGCGAAACACTCGAAGAGCTTTGGATCAGCTACAACCTGATCGACAAACTGAAAGGGGTGGAAAGTCTGCGCAAGCTGAAAGTTCTCTACATGGCGAACAATTCGGTACGTGATTGGGGCGAGCTAGCGAAACTACAGGCTATTTCGGGAACGCTCGAAGATCTGGTATTTGCCGGTAACCCGCTGGTGGAAAACCTGGACGAAGCGGTCTATGTGCGGGAGGTGACGAAGCGGTTACCCACACTGAAGAAGCTTGACGGTGTGCCGATGCTAACGGAGGAAGAGGACTAGTGTTTTGTGGTGTCTTTTGCGGCAACACAGGCGTGGCGTGGCGTTTAATCCTTTGCTGTATGCATAAAGCGCTCAATTTAGAAAGCGCCTGAAGGATACCGTACGCTCCTGCCACACACGACGTCAGCTGACGGTGCAACGATTTGGTTGCGGGATATTTGAATTCATAAAAGAACCGAGTATATGGAACAGCAGTAGGTTTTCGCCCTCCACTATCGCATTTGTGTGTTGTCTTTGTCATTTTTCGGTTACGATACTTTTGAGCGTTCTGTTTAGACGGCGATGAGATGGAATACAGTGGATTGCACGTGGTATAGCTCACAGCATACATCACACATAGAGTGTAAACAACTTTTAAGCGCTGGAACTACAGTTTCACACTGTCGAGTAGCACTTTGTCTCTTGACTTCACTTTGGTGCATAGAGTGTGTTGTGCACTTTATAGAATGCTGGCAGAATTTTTTATTTTTTTGCCTTAGCTATCGAATGGGAGAGCTATGTAAACATCCACTAGTGTGTGAATAGCATCCAAAGATAGTATTTTAAAAAAACGACACGACAGGACGACAGAACACAAACTTTTCATTCAATTTCGAATTTTCCCCTACGTTGGTTTTAAGGTTCATGTTCCTTTTTTGGTAAAGTGAGGCAAGACTTAAGTTCCCAATTACGTTTAAGCTATCATCAGTTGGGAAATCCAGTACGTGAATTACGGAATATTCTTTCTTCTTAACTTATACACGCAGTGATTTTGTGCGAGTGTTGACTATAACACATCAATTATGTTCGATTTACAACACTTGTTATGTTTTCGTCGGTGTCCCGAAGCTCATAATTAACGACTGCGAATTAATCCCACCAGATATATAGATATTTGGTTTGCGTGTGGTTTTTCTTATATATTCTAGTGGTATACGGCACTTAATGTTGCCCCTATCATGTTCATAAACTTCCAGTTTTGCTCCCAGTTTTGGTTGGTTTCTTCAAGATATTTAAAACAAGCATTAAATTTGTTTAATCCGACATGGAATATCAATTGCCTGTTGTAATATCATAAAAGGACCATTATTAAATAAAAAAAAAACAGATCCATAGAGTACTTGAGTACTTGTTAGTATTTAAGTAAAGTAAAATATTAATCGTATTAGACTAATCAGAAGCTTTACATGTTTTAAGTTAAAGTTTAACGAAACAATATTTTTGTCAATTTCAGTTTTTCTTTTGAAGAATGGTGAAGATGCATTTTAAGTATAAAAAAAATTATATTTAATTTGACATCATTAACAGTTTTTTTATTCATTTATTTTATTTTTTTTGCAGATTCTTCGTATCGTGTGATCTGGCGAGTAGAAAATTATTCTGAACGTTGTAAGTATTCGCACGCCCAACACATAACCCCACACTAACTAGTTACTTGGGTGTGATATTCGCCAACAGCATAAATCCGTAGTGCATGTTAATGCCACATTTTATGCTCTATGTATCCTGCACGCCTCCATTCTGCCCAGCGAACGTGCCCACACTGAGTGGGCTTTTAATTACTCTGCCCGATAATAGATTCGCGTGGAAACTCGTTCCGAATGTCCATAGAGCTCTTTAATGAGCGTAGAATAAAGATCACGTGCGACGTGAAAGTGCATCGCTCGAGGACGTAAAGTTGCCGAGGGAAGATGGGCAAGAGCAATAATAGGAAAGCATTTAATCAGCAGAAATGCTTCGGCTGTATGCCGGCTCCAAGGAACTCCATTGTCTTCATTAGCGTCTACGTACAGCAGAGTTTATCTACTTTCATTTTTCTCTCTCGGTGCCATTCTGCTGCTACTGGCCGTGTAGGTCACAGTGGGTCAGTGTGATAAAGGATTAATGAGAAGTGTAGCATATCTCGATCCTTGACATTGTGCAAGGATGAACAAAGCTCTTTTTTTACTACAACATCAAATAGCTAACCACAGAGTCCGCGCGTTCGGGAAAATAGCAGGAAAATTGAATCCATCCTCCCGAGTGCAGAGCAACGCGACTGTCGCTCAAAAACACTCCATTTCATCTTTGCTGCCAAAGAAAGCTATCACATCCGGGTTTCCGACCGTTTTCGCTTCCTGTGGAAGAATTTTCTATGTCAGGATATTTTTATCCAAAGGTTTATCATACGTCCGCCCTTCGTAATGAGCTTTAACGGATACGTTTTTTTTGTTCGCGATCCGTAAAAGCGAACCGTATAATTGTTTTCTTACGGCTTTTATGATTTATCCTAGAAAATACTGTTTTGTGCAGGCAGCTTTTCATTTCCACCTTTTGTGCTACTTTGAAAACGTATTCCTTGATATGTTTCAAAGCTCGCTCTAACCGCGCGGCTGACTATCTCGTTGTTTGTTTACTTTGTGTGTATGGAGGGGGATGATTACGATGATGCTGAAGCGAAAGAATTTCAAAACAGCAATTCAACACAGCAAAAAAAAGTATTCCCATAAAACCACCTTTTCTAGCGCACCTTCCTTCCTGTTTATTATCGTAAAACATTTCTATAGGAAGCTCTCTCAGGCACAACGTTGCACAGCGGTGGGTTTCAGACAGTAGTAAACCAAAGTAAAAAAATGTTTTTTCGCAACTGCATCCTCAATCAGATTGCTAATGGTGCTTTTGCCTTCTCACACAAGGTTGTGACAGTTTCAGACAAAGAAATCTGAAGTTTAATATATGCGGTTGAATGTAGGCGTGCACATCGAGCGTTATGATGGCACAGTTTGTAGAATTTAATATTTAAGCCGCGTTTATTCTACGCTGTATTGTAATAATTATGAAGTTCTAGCACACAGATGGTTTTAGGCAATACAATATTATTGAATAGTTTTTTTTTTATAATTGAGAGTTTGTACGGTTTGTGCGTATGAGTTTGCAAAACATAAAAAATATTACATGTCTTTAAAATAAATTTAAAAGCGTTTGTTTTTATACATCTATCTTTCCTTTGCATTCTCCAATACTCCTGCAAATCCCACCATGGATTGTACAATCCTGGCTGCAAGCCAGACATAAAGCAAACATGCGTCTAGCTGCTATTCGCTTCACCTAAATCCTAGAGTACAAAAAAAAACCCCAAAGCAATGTGTCGACCAGACGTCCGAGAAATTCCTCCGCATAGTTGCGCCCGTCCATATCCGTCAGTGCAGGCAGGCAACTGCTCTTGGCGTACTCGAATGTGCTACAGTTCGTCTGCAAAGTTTCCATTTCTTTGTTGTCTGCCGAGGTGCAGCACGCGGAGGACCCCAGATAATTCGTTTCGCATCGAAGGTGTGCTGACCCGATCTTCTTCAGATGAGTGGTAAAGGCAATTTCTACCCCGACCGATGGAGTGGTATCTCCGTGAGTGATTTTTTAGATCGAAGCTTTGAATGCATACCAAAAAGACGATATTCACCGATCCCTTACTAGTACATTTCCGATTCACAAATTCATTTCGTGTTTGCATTCTTTTCCTCCTTCTCCTGAACAACGTTCGATAAAGAAAGGTCCGGCTTTTGAAGATGTATCCATTCATGGTAATCATTTCCGATGCATATTTCCCAGGCTAATTGGATTTTTTTGTATGACGCTACCGTACTCATCTGTGCTGTCCTCAACTACACAGTGCTGGGTGAAATGTACCTCAATATATGTATGCAACCTGTCACGTTGAATCACATATAATGTTAGGAATCGGAGGAATCACATAGAATGTTAGTAGTGATGCAAATATGCCTCATTCAATGTATCACGGGGTAGGCCTTCCATTATTGCATGATTTTGATACTACACGGTGCTGTCACACAAGCTGACAAAAACATTTCCATAGGTATATGATATTTGAGAACCGTATAACGACCACACTGTGCCGCCGCTGTTGCTTCTCATCTAACTCTACCAACACTCTACCATGGCGGGGTCCTTTTTTTTTGTTCTCCCGAAAACGACACATTGTGAAGATACTGAAAGACGACAGCATAACCGTCATCCAACACCTGGTTTTACCATGCTTTGTAGCATCGTGTACACATACTGCGCTGATGGTATCGGATGCATTATTGGAGTATTAGCTATTTTATCGCAAAGATTTTCTTGCTTCCAGCTGTGTCTGGTGAACATTTGCTTCGGGTTAATGGTAACATTATGTACTACATATGTGAATAATAATATTCCAATTATCAATATTCGTGTCGCTGTATCTCGTATGCCTTCTAGGTTCCTAAAATTTATGCCATAGCTTGTGTACGATACTAAATTCATTTTTTAAATTCTACATTAATATTTACTTGAGTAATAGTTATAGAAGTATGATGTAAGTATATTATAGCATTGTAATGTGTATAAATTTTGTTGATTAATACTTCTTTTGAATAACCTTTTTATAATGTAAATGAAGATACAAAATTATAATCAAAAAGCAAACGAATCAAACATTTAAGTTTTTCAATAGGCCAATGATTAAAATGTTTGTTCTAAAATAAAATACAATTAGACAATAAATTTAAAGCTATTCAAGAATCGTAATTGCAATATTTTAATAAAATTCCAGAATGTCTAAACCTTTCTCTGTAATATTCAATATGTTATGGCAAATAGTAGGAATTTGAATAGGTATTATTCTTCTCATATTTGTAATAATGATGCCATCTTAAGGTGATCCTGGTACTCTAAAATCACCGGTATCATATTTCCAATTCGCTTCCGTTTCTCGATGAAAATACACCATAAACATCTGCATAAAAATTCACACCGTGTTTAAATCACGGCAAGAGTTGCCGGTGACAAGGTCAAGCTGGCGAAAGACTCCCAGATGACAAACTAAACGTGATTTAATGTCACGATTGCATCCATCCAATATTGAGTCATGCAATCACTATCGATCGACGTCGTACCGTATTCCCAGGCTGGAATCGAATCGGTGGCAATGAAAGTTAATGTTACCTTTTTGCGTTATTTGAGTTTTGATATGGCCCACCTCAATATAACGCAGAGTTCGTAGAAGGATGGTTTGGATTTGGTACCGTGCGGCGATGCAACGATACGATGCAATCATTGAATCGTGCCAAGGTAGAGGATGTAGATGCTTGATTTATCGCTCTCGGATCGGGTATTTTCCATTACACAGAGCTATTGGAAGCAGTTTTTTTTCGTCCCGTACACTTAGCTGTGAACGCGTAACGGATGCTACCATTGTCGTACGGGAAAATATAGAATCCTTCAGCATCATCAGAGCCCTCTGCGCTAATGTTCGAATGCGCGAAATCCTTGATTTCAAGGTAACGTCCATTATGCTACGATATACATTCTCATTTTCAACGTTTCCCTTCGAGTGGCACTCGGAAAAGTGGATGCGGTGGTGTTATCGTGTGGGCAGAGTACAAAACAAAGGCATGCAACAAAGCTGTTGCCTCCGCTGTAGCTCTACCACCTCTCGATGCACGTGATGTAGCCGTTGCATGAAAGTATATTATAATCATTTAGTCCTTGCTAGTTGAACGTGCTTTCTTCTGTGAGCGAATAAGTGTGCCGGACGGAAGATGAGAAATTAATTTTTCACGGACTTTATTGTACCGTGCTTTTACGATGCATTTGAATGCGCCTTTGTCTGAATGGCAACAATGCAACAAAGTTCTACGATGCACCTTTTTAAAACGTTTAATAAAACTGGGTTGGGACGTTTTGTGCTCGCCTGAAATGATGATTATGGTCTGGAGCAGCAAAAAAATATGTAACTTTCTAAAATACTACCAAAAACAATGAAAAAAGTTTTATTTAGGCTCACCGTCATATTTTAAAACTACGCGCTTCAAATTACTATGCTGGAAGAGATTGGCAAAAATAAAAGCTCGTCACGTGTATCTTCTACTGCTAGCGAGTCTTTTTTGGGCTAGAAATATACGGAGAGATTAGGCACACCCGTAAAGTTCGAAAATCTTCATAATCCTCGTGGGAATATGACGCTAAAGGTAGTATAGTTTTGGAATAATCATCCAGAATCTCTCTTTTTTGACATATTTACTTCATGTGAACAATAAAATGTATTAGAGTTTTCATTTAAGTAAAATAGACCACCGGAAAAATGAATTTATTATATCAATTTTTCCTACATGGAAAGCCAGCCACATCGAGGATTAAACTACTTGAAGTTACCCTCGTAATTCTCCTTGCTGTATTCCTTTTCTTTGTCATATCGTTTAGCAGGGCTTAAATCGTTTCACTTTGCGTGGCTTTTCATCCACTTTTAATAGCCAAGAAAATCTCACTCAGCGAACAAATGGAGCTGAAAATTGTATCGAGCATGTTCCCTCCATTCCCAACGGTTAGAGTTGTAACATTTCGTAGAAACGAGATCCAACAGGCGACAGCCGGAACACGATTGCGATGTACAAATCATGCTTGACTACTTGGCCGGTTTTGGGAAAGCCGAAAGCCCTTCGGATTTGGAACGATGATACAAGTGTCCGCCCAAAACTCTTCAAGTATTGCAGCTATCGTATCGCTACATGTTGGCATCTCTCTGGTGTGGTATGTGCGTCAATTGTGTTACATCAAAAGCAATCACTTGGTGGATTCTGCTTATACAGAGCGCACGGAAAAAGCAATAATGCACAAACAGTGTTGCGCACCGATGTTTGATATGTTTGACATCCATTCCTCTGTTCCGACAATATGGTGGAAAATGATATTATGAATCGTTGGAATACAATTATAGAAGAGTTTATGTTTAATGAGGAAAATCTTTTTTTCATCGTTAACAGAAACGTTTTGCCGCTTGCAGGAGAGCTTTTCGAGGGAAATTTAAATGATCCTGTCATTTGCAGTACACTGATTCCCTCACACGACCTTTTTTTTTGGAACGCTTGCCTCGCACTTAGTTACGACGAAACAACTCTCCATCAAGGGGTTTTATGGCTCATCGGAAATGAAAAGAATTCCTTTTCGAGTTTTCATATGATGGTTTTTATACTTTTTTTTACAATAAAGCAAAATTAAGAGGATTTCTTATTTTCTTCATCCAATATAGATATGGACAATCTCTGTTTATAGAGTAGGATTGGAAGCATACAATATTTTCTGATGTTGTAAATTTAAAATCGCTTTATATTATGTAGAATTTTTATTTTTTTTCCTCATTTGCCTATTATTTTTAGCTAAACTGTAATAGTTAACAACTTTTTGACAAACTGACAAACTTTTTGAATATTTTATTTTATCTATATTTTTAATTTTTTTTTTACTTTTCTTAATATTTTATCCCAATTTAATATTTTTAAACCAGGCCATGTCTCTTAGACGTGCCTGATAGGGTAGGCCACGAAGAAGAATATTTTATCGATTATTGAAGATCTCCAGCACTAACAGGTTGAACGCGTGCAGACGAGACGTTTCATAGCATTCGGGAATCTGTCAAGATATATTGTAAAAACTGGATTCAACGCATATGTGTACCGTAATTAGGGCCTTATTAACTTCTATATTTAAATTTTGGGGCAGAAAAACGATTAAAATTTTCTTCTCCGCTATGTAAAAAGTATGCTAGGATTTAAAACAATTAAGCACTGAATAATTAAGCCCAAACTCGCCAACCATTTAACCACAGTTCAACAAGTGTCAGCAACAGCCATTAATCATCTCGATTAAAGCTTCTCATAGGAGTGGAATAAAAAAACATCGAATTCTAACTTTCGTTCAACACTTCAGATCAGCCTCGTCGAAACTCGACAAACTTGAATCCTGCGGTTGTTGTCCATCACGCGCACATGGCGATGAGTTTGTGGTTATCATTTGCCACACGTTGGTTTTTTCAGTTCCTTTTTTTTGCTGGAGCTTTCCTGGAAGTTTGTCCCTCTTGACTGCAAAAACGTTGCGCATGAACCATTTTCTTTTTTTTTATGGATTCGAATCCGTAACAAAAATGAGCAACAGTTGTGCACCTTTCCGTAGAACTTAGAGTACGTAGCAGGAAAACGAATTCGATTGAGCAAATGTTATCTATTTGATTTAAAGTGTTTATTTGAAAATCATTTGTTAAATTGCGAATTCCACATGCTTTTTACTTTGATTAGGATAACACTTTTATGATAACCTTGGGGTAGAAGTTTATTGTAAAATATAAAAAAATGAATGAATCATTCCAATATGTTCTCCAAACAATAAATCACCCCGCAGTTACCATATTTTAGTAGCGTCTGTTGCCAAAAGACAATTAATTTCAATTATTGTGCTTCTCGAAGCGTCGGAAATTGCTTAATGATTTATAATCATTGCCATGTTAAGCACTCTGATCCTAAAATAATAAATGAAAAAAAATATCGTTAGATAGAGTGAGAAGTTTACATCGTACTTCAACATAATTTATTGATATGAAACAATCAAAGGTTCGAAACAAGTGAAATGATATCAGCTAGCTTTTTTGCTGGAAGTTAAGTCAGGTCATAGAATTAACGTATTTTTATTACTTAAATGACATTTTATTAGACGTAAAACCTCTTCAGTTTTCATGTTTTCCTGAGTAACGATTGGTTTCATATTTTGGATAAGATTTAATCGTGATGTTACTGTCTGCTCAACATGAATCGTTCAAAACAAATGCAATAAAACGTTCCAAACGAATAAAGTTCATGAACAACCAAGAGCAACATTTAACTTGTGTGGATCGGCAATTGTTTATTTTATTGTGCCCTAACAAAAACTGCCAATAAATTGATCATATCATGCGGTAGTGATTGATGAAGTGATAGACGATGCGACACATTATCAATACAATCGCAGTGGTAAAAAAGTATATTTCACAAATCATACAAAAAATGGAAAAACAAACACGAATTTGTCAAAACACATAAATCATGCTCTCTGTGTGGATACGTTTAGTTTTTTCTTCATTTTCCTGTCATGTCTGGTCCCCATGCTTCATAAGGAAAACATTGAAAAAGTATCAAATTTTACGAACACGTGCACTTAAAGGACATTGATCATTGAAAATAATATTATAGAGTTGTAACATCAGTAAATCATACACCATATTTTACCGTCACATCGTTTGTCAAATGCAGAGTGTTACATATTTTTAAAAATGAAAATTCTACCATTTTCTCCCAGATTGTGCAACATGGAAAAAGAGTATTGGATTTATCGATTGACGAGCAACGGTCCATTGGCCACTGGTTTGCAGTCACACTTTTACGCTATAGCCGACAAATAACGCAACCTCCAATGCGCAGGGGTTCCATTTTTTATCCGCTATCATCGCAGAAACATCAATATTTGGACAAATCACATGCGAGCGATATTCGGCATCGTCGTCGTCGAGTGAAAGAACTCGTTTGCCAAGGCATGAAACTTTGTGAGCTGTTTGAGTTTTCTTCTGCGTGCTTTTAACTCTTTCGTTTTATTTTGCCTCGTCGATCAGATTGCCGTTATGGAAGATGCTATGCGAGATGCTAAGCTGCTTTCAGAAGAGCGTCCACATGACGCTGGGGATCATATCTGTTTGATGATGATGTCTTTCGGTAATGAGATGACTTTATATTTTTCACATCAGTAAAGCTCGTTTGCAATCGACTTTGATGTATAAATGGCGTTTTCTGTTGAAGTAATAAATTATGCGACACAGTGCTTTCGTTGCATTGATTTAGAAAGCGTTGGTGACATGTTTCAAAAACATCATAAATATGTTTTGAATATCTGTAGACGATATTTGGTGCATTCAAATCTTAGTTGTTAATATGAAATACACTCTTTGTATTTGAAAACCTGTTCATATAATCTCAAAAATAACGTTTTAAATGCATTCTGATTTTTTAAATCCTGAGAGTCTTGATTGAAATCCTTGTTGCTGTACCTATGCACTATTCCCTTAGCAGTGAATCTAATCAAAGCTTTGAAAAAACGTTGAAGCTTGTACCAATCATGTTAAAGCAATATAAACCAATACACCAAAACGAAAATCTATCCATTAGCAAGATTTGCAAAAAAATACTGAATAAAAAACCGATATCGATATACAACAGGCTCTCAAACGATTCAGTATGGTTTAGCAATTGTGTTAACGATCAAAACGAAGCTTCGGATTCACCGAAACGTATAGCACGAATGTTGTTTGATTGAAACCAGTTTTAAGTGTGTTTTGTGTGTTTCGTAAGCAAAATACCCCTTTTCCGTTCACGTCAACATTCTTCCTCGGGGGAGTGTAGCGATGTTCTACGGCTAACAGCATGGTTTAGTTCAAAAACGCTCGACCGCTTGCTTTTCATTCTCCGTTTTTCAAGCAGAGGTTGAATTTACCCCTCTTACAAGCAATATCCGGGACGCTTGGGATGTTTCTAGCAGTGCGCAGTCCGTCTCTTCATTTCCTCTTTCCACACGACCGTGCTCAAATGTCGTAAAATCCCACCGGAAGTCGAGTCCCCATCGTTCTGGTAGGAGATTTAGGATTTGTATTTTCGCAAAGGAACTGTCCTGCTGGTTCCAACCAACCGACAGCAGCATATGTGTACGTGTTACTGGCAGTGTGCCGTAACGATGTGTCTCCCAGTCCATTGCCATGACAGTGAAATCGTACGGACGCGCACCGGACGCCAATTTCTGGCCTCTGGGAGAGATTTAAATTAGAAAACGATTTTTCCGATCGATAGATCGGTTCGGTGCTGGTACCTGTAGTATCAATCGTAGAATTTTAGCTCCTGTCATGTGTGTAGTACGGTCGAGTGTTGCGTGACTGGACGTTGTTTGGAACGTTAGCATTCAAAAGAGTCCTCGCGCCATATGTCTGTCTCGGTAGACCGAGGCAATTGAGGTTCGATTGGGGTTAATGGAATATTCATAAGGTGGTAGCACTCGTTTTGAATTATTTACCGGTTTTACTTGGGTGGACTCTTTTCGGGATACACGGGGGTGATATGGGAATGATTACGAAAAACGTTTGAATGAGATGCCGATATCGCCCTAAACTGAAACGTTAGCCAATTATATCAAAACGTGGTTTGATTTATGAGACAACTGTTCTAGATTAGTCCCAAATATATTTAAGTTAATAACATCATTGGACACTATATTACTGTTACACATGGGTGAATATAAAACCGTTTCTACATGTTAATATACTAAAACCTGAATAATTTTTGTATTTGTATAGAATTTGTAGAAAGAAATAAAAAAACAAATATTTTTGTTTCTCGAGCTACGTATCATGTTAATTATTACTTTGCAGTAGAACCCTGGGCATTATTTCGGGACAGAATGTATATTACAAAGCTAAAATAAATTGATTCAAGTAAACGAACAAATTCATTCTTAGTATAAAATGTGTGTCTCCACTCAAAGATAACCGAAAAAAATCAAATACTAACAAACGGTAGCAAAAATTCATTGGAAAAGTAATTAAAGTATATATGGACGAATCCTGCAGCAGCGCTAATTCCCAGATCAAAAACATTCATTTTAGTACGAATTAAAAAGTAATTATTACGTCTCTCGATCAATGTGAATTGCATACTATATTAAGTTAAGATCTAGGAAAATAGTTGTAAGCAATACGGTCGTCCTTTATGAATAAAAAAATAATTTAAAAAACATTTTTGTTATTTCTTCATCTCTGGAGTTAAATATATGTTTTGTCGATGGCATTAGTTACGAATTCAGTAAGGATTAATTTGTTTTTCGTTGCGTTTTCTGATGTAATGTAACTTTTGCTGTCATGACGAAACCAATGGAGACGCATGGTGGTTTACGACTGTCGGGATTTATGCATTCCATAAATATTTTAATTGATAGAAAAATAACACATGAACTCCATATACGACAAAATTAAGTCCGTTCGCAATGTGAAGGAGATTATAGGAGTTCCACATCTCGTATACTTACGCAACAATGTTCAAAGCGAAGCTTGAAAGCTTGGAATAATTGGTTCTGCCAGTTCAATCACAGCACGTATGCGGTACCAACCGCTGAGAACCAATCGAACACGCATTCGCTCGCCTGCTGATCGAAAGCCAAGTGTACCAACCCAGTGTTGTGGCGATACTGCTCGTCACTTCAACAGGTTCTCGGAATCGCATCGTTTCTCTACAAATTTCTACCATCTTAAAGCTCTGTGGTTCTCTAGTGCCAGATGGAAGATGATATCAACGTTCCGTTTTCATGCATTGCGATTTTTCGCATTGAACGATTAATCAATACTGAGTGTTTGTTGCTTTCTTTATCTCCACTATCCCGTAGTACAAGTTTATCGAGCAAGTTCATTCTGCTTCCTTCTAAAGCTTATGAATTTATTCAACTTGCAACATCGCACCTAAATAGTTCGCCCTAAAATGAGGAAGTGAAACAGCGTGTGGCGGAAAAGAATGGCAACTTTATTCGACAGTTCTAGAGGATGGGTTGTTTTTCGTTTCGAGCAGAACTACCCTTATAGGAAACAATAAACGAACCTGACTTCTTTTTTTATGATTTGGTTGGTCCCTCATGCCTCGTTTCGCAAACAAAAATTTGGGTATCGTTTTTTTTTTATCTGGCATTTTCAATTACTTTGCCTTAGACTGCTGAAGATTAAATTCTTCTCATCATGTTTGTTTGTTTATTCAGGGCAGCTGTCGACCGTGGAAGCTCAATCTTGTGGAGGGGCGGCGGGAATCTTTTGGCGAAGTGGAATGACATACGACAATCATCTGGGCACGAGCGGAACACGAAACTTGCCTTAGCCAAAGAACGGCCCCAAACTGGAAAAGAAGAGAAAGTTACTTCATTTTTTGTTTCTCCTTTTTTCTATTCAAACCGAATGAAATCGGAGAAATTGTTCTAGTGGGTCTGCCAGCAGAATGAAAACAGCCGAATAAAAGCTTCCATCCCGCAAAAAACAAAATCTGTGCATAAGAAATATAATATAATGTTATAATAATAATAGAAATATAATGTTATAAGGTAGGGCTTTTAACATTGCGACGAATCTACCCGCAGTGAAACAAAACGAAACAAACGCTAAAGATACTGTAAGCATTCTAGACTTTTGTTTTTATTATTACACGTCGGTTAGATAATGCAAACAAGTTGGGCATAGAGGACACGGAAAAAGGGCTATAGCCGGAAGAGAATCTTCTGACGACCAATCTAAACTCTTTGACTAACATTCCGGATTCCGGAACATTCCGGATAGTTCGGGAAGGGAGGGAAAACATATTTGCTATTTAGGTCTCGTTATTTATTGAGATTATGAGAAAAGGATGATCGTAAAGTAAAGCGTTTTAGCTGCGTAAAGGCTTGTTGCATATTTGTGTCAAGTTGATATTTTCTGCCTCGACTGGACATTAAGTTTCATAAAAAACTATTACTGTTCTTTTCAATGTTTTTGTTTTTTTTCTGTTACTGTGTTACTTTATAAGGCTACCAGAACAGTGCCAATTTTATTAGTTTACCTGGAACTTACGAAAATTCAACGACACAGTGTACCACATGTAACTAACGTGACGACTTCAAAGGCTGACTAATTAACAATTTTGAGAACTCTTAAAGCTCTTTTAATCGCTATTTTCAATTCGTTTTCACTCGTCATGGCTTTTACCATTACCTCCGAAGTGAGGTAAGGATTAATTTAATTAACAAAGTAACGAGAGTGAGCCGTCAGAATGTGTAACGTTTGACTGTGACGCAAATCCTCTTTATCCTTCCATTCACGTTTCGGAACAAAAGGAGCGGTTTAGAGCATTGGTTGTTACAGTAGACGGGTTCGGATGGAGAAAAAAAATAAATGCTATCATTTTCCTGTCCCACCGATGATTAAAAGGCTTGAAATGCAATACCTGGGTGAATTTTATGTGCAAATTACACTTCCAACTGTAGACTATCCGGTTGAAGTGTACTGTTACAACACATCAAACATTCTGGCTTTTGTATGTTTTCCGTAGCATGGCGCATGATTTAGTAGCAACCCAACCAAGCTGCTATAAAATTTACTGTGGTGGAAATTATATCTACAGCAAAACATTACATTCATTTGATTAAAAACCTCTTTTTTCGTCTGCATTCCCCTGACGGTTATTTGAGTTAGCGGCGCAGTGGAAAATTTCAAATTGATGGTTACTGACAGTTATGGCTTTGCGTTTCTCGTATAAAAATGAAACTTTTCCAATTCTATTCTACTCAGGAGGATACCTAATGGTAAATATATTCATGCTATAACTTGAGGGAAAACTTTGCCCAGTCAATATCTCTCTTTGTTCGTGTAGAAGTTTAACGTTTTTTGTTCGTTTCGCGTGGGCAACTTCCGTTTGTAATCAAATGAGGCGTAAAGCTCTTATCAGCAATGCTACATAACTGTGCATAAGAAACTGTATTTATTATTGCTTATTGCATGGGGTTTTTTTTTATCTACGAGTTTAAAAACTAACTCTTCACTATCGTTTTTTCTATCATTACAGCTAAAGTGATCCTTGTGGGAAAGAAGCCAACATGCCTTCGTTAGGAATATCGTGCGTGCGTTATTTGGTGTTTTTCTTCAATTTCCTGTTTGCGGTAAGTAGTTCCCCTTTCTGGACACAATGTACATCAAATATGCAGTAGAACTTAAGTGCCGGTGCGAACTGGTAGGACTTCATCCAATTGTCGCTGTAATGATTTGAAGAGTGAAGTAAATTAATACTGATTCGATTTGAAAGTGCTCTCCGAGTGAAGCGAAACTTTCCAGTCTTACCGATGCCGGTAGTAAAATATGGCCCAACCACGAAACGATGCGGCAAGTTTTGGAAGATACCTCACGAAAACAGTCCCGTACCATGGCGTTATGTCTAGGGCACTGCTGCAAGAGATAACTTTTGCTATCAAAGTTATATGGTACAACAGTGTGGCTTAGCGAGCTTGTGCAGTATGCGAATGGTTGCCTATGGCGAACCAATTCCCCACGAGTCATTAAAATGTGCGACTGCTAAGCAACGCTGCACTTCACTGAGAGCGAAGAGTCACTGCACCGGGTACACGATGCCGTGCCCTCATCGGGCTTCCGTAGTGGTGGGATGTACCGCAACCAGGGTATATGATTAAAATCAATTACTCTAATGGAAGGTAAATGAGAAGTGCAACCAAAACGGCTTCGATATATTGGTGGTGATTCGGTTCCATCATGACTTGAGGCGAACCAATGTTGCAACACCGAACAGGAAGCAAAGTTTTGGCAATAACGGGTTTGTCAAGATCCATGCTTGGTACAGCGTTGGTGCTGTTTGCACTGCGAATTGGTTTGTTACGAACTTTGAATTAGCTTAATAAAATCAATGGTATGTATCTCACGTAAAGTTATTGAACATCGTCTGTTAGGGTTGCAAATCGAATCAGTATGGAAGATTGAATGTTACCCAATTATCTATAAATCTTTAAGTGTTTAATGAGAAGCGATTTTAATTGTGTTTGTTCATTTTTTAAGTTAAGAAATTTGAGTTTTTAACTCAATTTTATTAACTTATTACTAAAAACACAAGCTAGTCAAATATTAAATCCAAACAACAACACTTTGATTGTTGAAAGTTTAAGGAATTAAATCCAAACAACAACACTTTGATTGTTGAAAGTTTAAGGAATTCGTAGCGTGGCGATCTGTAGTATACTTAACTCGTCGATTAATCAAAATATTCAAGTCTACTTTAAAAGAAATCTTAATTTTTAGGTAAAATATCTTTCCCTCTCAATCCAGTTTTTTGGGGTATGTGGTGGAAGATTTTATTATTTTCTTCATCCCGTATAACAGTTCAATGAGTTTTCATTGGTATTTAATATTTCTTATCCAACTTATCCCTGTGTTCTGCTAACAATGTCCACTCTAAACTTGTTTTCTCTTCTTTTTGATTAAATATATCTTACGGTTATTTAACTGAACTGCTGATACGTTCAATTTACCACAACTCTTGTTCGTGACCTTCAGGGAAACCAGGGTACTTTATGTCAGGTTTTTGGTTTTTCCGTCCAAAAAGAAACTAAACCATTTGATTAGACCTGTTCCGGTCTCCTTTCTTTTTATCGTACCCATCAAGGCCAACAAAACTTGCCTCACCTTCCGGAAGATGGTGCAAAGTGGCGAACGTATCTGTAAAACCATTTTCTTAATCCTAAATTCCATTTTCGCAAGGCAATGGATACCACCGGACCCAAAACCGGGACGGATAAAACCGAATTGTAAAGTAGGAAATTATCCACCATTTCCCAAGGAGAATGTGTTGACTTTCCCGGGGGCAAGTATTAGCTTTCTAGGCTGCCCGGTAATAGCCGGTGCTTAAATGAAATGGACCATGGTACTATGGGATCGACCGGCAAGGGTAGCTTTTGCACAGAATGTTTCTTTTTTTTTTCTTCAAATTTATACTCAAGGATTGAACAGCTGACACACAAAAAATGTTTCAATTTCAGTTAACATGCTGTTCGCATTCGATGAACGGAACAATGTTCTGTCAATTTTTTCGTTGATTGGAAAAACGGTTGTTCGGTTCGATACCCCTAGGGGATGATTTCATAAAAAAAAAATGCGTAAAGAACGTTGAATAACACCTTCAACTTTTTTTTTAAATCTTTTTGTATGAAACATTCTAGTCTAGCACAGTTTAAATAACGCCAGCTTAAAAGGGTTTACCATTGTTCGTGACCCCACCGTTGTTGTTGGTCTATTAATTTAAATTATTTACATCTACTCAACCCATAAATCATCACCGGTGCCCGGTTCACTGCGCATATCAACCCCGCTTAATGCTCCGAAAGGTCACACAGATCAGAAAAAAGTGTCCTTAATCATATGTTTCGGGGGGGGGGGGGGGGGGGAACATTTGTATAAACGTTTACCAATGGTTGTTCTCTGCCACCCATGCATGTTCATGAGTTTTTGATATATGGCTGAGCGAAATTTGCATTACTCAGTAATAATTTCCATCCTTCGGTTACAGCAACAACTTACTGTTCGTCGTCGTTGTCGCACCTCATCGCCCTTGTTTGTCCCAATCGCGGTGGTACGCAAGCATAAATCTCCCATCCGGTGGAACATCCCCAAAATCCTGTGGACATATGAGATGGGTCGAAAGTGTCGGAAGTATGGGTGAAAGTAATTTAATTAAAATGTTAATACTGTGTTCAGCGGAAACAGGTTCATGCGTGCATGTGGCGTTGGTCTCGCGTGTCTCCTATCATCTGACAGACACGGATGAATTTCGTACAATTACACACAGCGAGTTTATGAAATGGGTTCTATCGGGCGGATATGCAGCGATCAGCAGCAAATGTACATGGGCGCGAAATTTATCGATATCAGATCTTACATTCGTTTCAGTGTCATGTTTATTTTTAAATTATTCAATCAGCTTTGTTTGTCATGACAAGAAGTGAGCGCATGTGAAGATGAGAGGGAGTATAGTATATTGCATATCAATTCATTTAATTATAAAGGTTTATTGAAGGAGAATGTTCTGACATTTAATTTCTTTAATGGAATTCTAGTTAGTAATTTATCTAGCCGGAAATTGAGTATATCACTTAGAGCTTATGTGTAATATCTATTCTAGTTGAAAAATTGAAATAAGTGCATCTTGTCCTCACATATTCGTTCGTGCTGAAACTTGTGTGTAAAATGAAATTATGATATGACTGGCACTTCCCACACTCAAACCAGATCGAACTTGTTTTAAAACTCCCACTTCAGCTATCTTCTATCTCGTCCGTTCACATCTACGCCGTACCGCGCAAAGTTACATCGAATGGTCAATTTAGTAACAGAAAAGAATAGAGATTACACATTCGTATGCAAATGCTACCTTCGCTTCAGATGCAGATAGATGCCGACCGTCGGAGGCGCTTGTGACAAGTGCAAAATTAGATTACTCAAATCAGTCAATCTATTTGCCGTCAGTGTGTGAAGCTACCGATATGCTAATGCTTTGCTCGAGGTAGTAGTAGCAGGGGACAGGAACCGTCCGTTGTTACACGGACAAAGAGATGACACGGGATTTGACGAGTGGCTGTAGAGAGAGAGAGAGCTCCGGGAGTTAATTGAGCATTACCGTCTGGCATGATGGTTGAAGGAGGGAAACGTGCAGCAGTGGACAGCGTGCATCGTTGCAGACATATGAAGAAGAGGACTTTACTTCAAATTGATGGTTATGAGTCCTAATGATGAGCTCAAGTGAGAAGAACAATTAGGAAGCATTGCAGATGGGAAGTTTGAACTAGTTTAAACGATTGTCGTTGTGCTGCAGGTTCTTTTTTTCATCTTCTCGGCTATTAATTATCCTAATGAAAAGGACATACATTGACTAGCTTATTAACGATGGCCTTCAGAATTCCGATCGTTTCGTTTCAGGTTTTCGGTTAAATGAGACCATTCTCAAGATCTATTTAGACTTGATCGTGAACTAGAAATCTGAGTTATTTTTTTTATTTTATTGGCTTTATTACCACCTGTTATTATCAAACAACAAGGGTAGGCTATACCTTCAGAAGGTCATTGAAATGAAATTCGATTGACGATCTAGAATATTGTAGATCGATCGCCACTCAAAATTTGATATTATCTAAAAATTCGACATTGGCTCTACCAGACTACGAGGTTCATAGTTTTTTTTAGTTGTCACAGCAAAACACTGTTCATCGTCACTGCATTTAAGCGTAATCGTACAGAACGAACATGGTGCAATCAAAACTGTTACAAAAGGTACAACAACAAAATGAAACGCTCGTGACGAGCTATCTAAGGGTGACATTATCTACGTCCCAATCTTGTACCACTTGTTCAACTGATCGCATTTTTGCCAACGATAGACATCGTCTACTGGTCGCCCGTCACAATGGAATCGTTATCTATCCCGTTGCTGCCCGTTTTCGTCTTGACAGAACCATCCAGCCCAGTAACTTCATCAATTGCGCTGCCCGTTTTGACACGTACAGTAGCCGGGTTCTGTGTGAACAATAGAAAGGTGAACAAAACATATAATGTTGATGTTGGAAATAGGAACGATTCATCGATTTACACTACTAGTCGTTTCGTTTTATTAAAAGATAATATTTACTCCACTTACGTTGTCCTGAATAGTGGTACATTCGCTTTTGCTTCCTTTCAACAGTTGGTTTTACAAGTTCCGAATGTATTCTTATAGAAAATGTTCAAACCAACGTCGTTTACCCACCTTTTCCCCTTCGTCAACGTGATTGGCTTCAACCGATTAGTATTGATTGGAGAAAAGGCTGGAAAAATGTTCATCGACCCCGTGGGAGACCCATTTCAATCCTGCTCATCGATCCATCGGCAGACAGCTGATCATTTTCTCATTATAAAGTATTGATTAATTGTGGCGAGTAAATTAGTTTTTCCCATCACCAACCACAGCGGGTGGGTGTACTCCCGAGATGTGTCCAGGAATGGTTTCTATATTATTTGTTTCTTTCACACTGTATCGGAAGCTATGCTGTACTTTGTCTAGCTGCCAGGGTGACAGATTGTTGTGAAAAAATAAATTGTATTTTCCATTAAAGTACGGCATGGTTTAAAAGTCTTGAAAAATCGTGCCGTACCGGCTGAATATCGTGTATCTCAGGCAATATGGTGCCTCACACTACGTGGACGTTTGAAAGCTCGTTGAGGTTACGTTGGTTTGTGTGTGCCCCCTATGAACAATGAGTGCAGCAACAGCGCCAACAGCAACCGAACACCTGGATGGTGCGACACTTACTGTAAAACTTTGTAACACATCGCGCTAAAACATTCACTTTGCCACTGGCCACATTTTAATCCTTCCCGTGCAAAGGAGTGGCAATAAGCCACACTGCAAACCGGCACCACTTCTTTCCCCAGGCACCTCACATAATGGTAAAGGACAATGATTTAATCCGGATGCATACCCGATAAAATCAGTACCATCAGCCATGGGGGCGAACACAGTGGAGTGCAGAGTGCATGAGTGTGCGGATGCCTAATGTGGTGTGCAGAATGTGATAGTTTTGCATCCGAGGCAGCTACATGTGATGCAGCCGATTGTTCCAGTCCATAAAACACCTACCTGAGCTTCTTGTGTTACTTCCGGATTGCAAGTACTTAACCTTAATGTGCTGTCTTAGCGTCGCTTACTTATGTTAGTCATGTGAAAGGTGAAGGATTTCTTTTTGAACACTTGTGACTGGGAAAGTGAAGAGTGACAGGAGTGCAGCTGATTAAAATGGCGAAACGCTACATAAGTAAAAGGAAATTTATTCACTTCCGTTTATTGGGTAAATGGTAGTTTAGAATTCAACAATAATTGAGTGATTCAACAAACCATTAAAATGGTAAATTTGAAAATTGTTCGAGAAATATAGGAATTTACACTTAATCAAAGTTGTATGAAAACTCGTAAACAAACCAGATAATAAAGTTATACAGAATAAATGGAGCAACAACTTATGAATAAATTATTACAAGCTCATTAAAAACCTTTATATTATATTATTATAGACTGTCATACATGACTGATCGTAAAGGATCTTCTTCTTTGTCCTTCATGCCTGCCATTTCTGGCTTACTAGACTCATTGATACCACGTAGTTGGATAGTCAAGTCCGCACTTCGAGGGAACGGTCTAGATGGGATTTGAACCCCGATCCTGCCGTATGAGACCGGCGCCGCTTATCTCCTCGGCCACCGGACGGCCCCAATCGTAAAGGATCACATTTAACTAATTGAGAAACAAATGTGTAGAAAATTGGTTCCTTAAATTTTGTTGATTTAAAGTTATAAAATTGGAAGTCTTCTAATAAAATTATAAAATAATCTGTTTATAGTTTCTTTCTTCGCCGTTAAGGTATAAGACGTGCATAGATAATGTTATTATAAAAATAATATTTAAAACATGGAAGAAAAAGGCATATTAGTAACATAATATGTATTTACATAAAAGAAATGACAGCAATATGGCCGGGCCGTCATTGATGAATAAAAAAACAAATGACATAAATTAATATTAATTCGATGATAGATGTAATGCCAAGAGGATTAACTGTAATTCCTTCTTCTAGATTTCGGCCTGTTTGATTCACATTTATGATTGTGCGAAAAAATTTCTTCCGGAATCCAAAACAAGAAAAATGCGTGTATGAAGTATTAAAATCCTCAAAGATACCTCTTAAATGATTAACTAAAATTCATTGAATCTTAGGAATCTCAAATCTTTTAAAATTCTTGAATTTTTTATACTTTTCACGTTCAGTTCATGATTTAAATGACCCCTTACTAAAGTTTCTTATGGATGAATCCTCTTGAAAGATTCATTAATCGCAACATTATTTATTTCTTTAATTTATAATAACTTTGAGCATAAATTTGGTATTTTTGAGAGTTTGATTAGGTTTATCAAAAAGCAATAAAGTTGTGCTGTATATTGTAGAAACAGCCAATACAAAAGACTGGTTAGCTAATGTACTTTTGTGAATGGAAGATTATTAATCTACACCCGAATGTTGCAACAGCTTCTTCGCCTGATATGTTGAAAACGTCCCACAAGACTTGTAGCTTCTACTTACCTTACGTAGACGATGAATTGAAGGGGGAGCATTTTGATTTTGATTAATGCATGTCTCGGAAGAGGTATAAAGATAACCTTGAAGTTAGTAGAACTCCTATGTGAAGCTTTCGTTTACAGTTACCTTCTTGCATATAACCTTGGCATGTCTACACTGGTCTGCAGAAGCGTAACTTGCTTCCTTTTTTTTCAAGGTGCTTTAAAATCTCCCCTTTTGTGTATGCTTTAATAAAAGATACTGTCGTAGGTGGTACACAGCACACCCGAAAAGGTGTAAATGGAAATTTATGATGTTTTAGCGCAAGATTTACACAGGAAGGAACAACCCAGGATGCGAGAGCACACATACGCTTTTATATTACAAGTGTAACAGGGGACGGGGGGCCAAGCTGTGGCACTCTTGAGTTTTCAATTTTTGTTCCAACCCGGGTGGTGTGTGGCATTTCCGTAATTATGATTTAATGCTTCATTTCGTAGTCATTTCTGCCAAACAACCAACATATTCGTGCAATATGTTTGAGCGGTATTTTTTTTAGACCAATAAGCTTGTTTGTCCACGAAATGATGATCCTATATTACCGTTTACTAAATAGAGACTGTTCGGTGGGTATTTTTTTTCGTTCCCGATCGTGTTCTACCCAGTGTGCAAACATCACTCGCCAAACTCATAAAGGCACGTTCATTATATCCTTAACGTTGGCTTTGTAGATGCACCAATTGCACCGTTTTTCATCATACTAAGGATGTGTAACGAGTACAAATTCATTTGCGTCCGAGGTGGTGTTCCATCAGCTCACTTATCGATTTGCAATTAATTTCACGGTCTGTCCCGTGCCATGATGTGTTTGTCCGGCCTGATACGCCCATCAGGTTGATTGATTTTTCCCCCCGTTTATGTACTCTCATCGTGGTTGGTTTCTGATTCTGATTTCCTTTCGCTCATATGTCGTTTGCTTTTCTCTCGCAGATCACCGGACTGGTCGTGATTGTTACGGGTGCCATCATTCAATCGAATTATTACCATTACTCGAACTTTGTCGGTAAATATTTGCACTAATTGCTTCTCGCTTTGTGGCATTTGTCCTGCGGCGAGCATTCTGTGATGATATACCCTGGTTGCATGTTTACTTTTTTTTCTCCATTCTATTTTAGGTGATAATTTCTGGACCGCTCCGATCGTACTTATCGTAATCGGGTCCATCATCTTCGTTGTGGCATGCTTCGGATGTTGCGGTGCGGCTAAGGAGAGCCCTTGCATGATCATCACGGTAAGATGAATGTCATGCTGCTTGTTTCTTTTTATTTCTGTGGCACTAAACCTCTCACTGCACTTTGTTTCATTCGCTTTCAGTTTTCGATCTTTTTGGCGTTGGTGTTCCTGGCCGAAATCGGCATCGGTATTGCCGGGTACTACAAGCACGAAGAGCTGAGTGGCATTCTGGAGAAGGGCTTCAACAAGACGCTCGATAGCTATGCCACCGACAAAGGTGCCCAGGAAGCGTGGAATCTCGTCCAGTCGGAGATGGTTTGCTGCGGTATTAAGGGACCGGAGGATTGGGAACCGATCTATAAAAACGATACTGTACCGAGGGCCTGCTGCCACCGGATGCCGATCGGTGTGAACAAGTGCACCAGGGAGTACGCCACGACGGAAGGATGCTTCTCGAAGCTGTCGAGCTATCTCGGCTCGAAATCGCTCATTCTTGCTGGCATTGGAATCGGATTGGCCATTGTACAGGTAAGTGGAAGCGTATGGTGGTAGATGGGGGTTGTTTGCCTTTGAGATATTAAATGGTGAATGCTAGTGAGTTCTAGCGACCTGGTATTGATTTAAATTGATTATTTCTAAGAGATATCGTAACAGAGAGCGTGAGAGAATGTTTTTTTTAATTAAATTAATGATTACGGAATTTAATTGTATTGCAAGGCTCAATTGAGGCTGCTTGAAACAATAATCTCAAGGCATTTCGTCCTTCATTTTTTATATTTTTCGTGCGTAATAAATGTGTTCATGCACAAAACTATCGTGTAAATCACATTGAATTTAACCAAACTTTCGTCCGGAATGTTTCTCCCTTGAAGAACAGCTAGTATTGGTTTTTGACATATTTGTTAAACTAGGTTAAATTCCACCGAAAACATTTTGATAATTTTACAAATCAAACAACTGTTAATCCGTTTAAACTTATCCTTTTCCTGTTTCCAGTTTGTCAGAAAGTTATAATCAATATTGAAATGTTTGCACAAAAAAAAGGGCAATCTTTAGCTAATGAACAACTTTACCTTACTAAGTGGTAGGCAAACTTTTGCCGGATAATTCTCAAATCTAGGGAAATGAAATAACGAACCATACTATTATTGAATTTAAAACTTTCGCTATCGTAAAGCAGGGATCACCTACGTGAAGAACTTGCCAAAACATTAGGCTAGAAACCAGTGTGGGGTTGGGTGCACGAGTTTCCGAAGCGAACATCAGCATGTCGGTTATGCAATCTAAACAATTCAACTTTTTGTTGTACGCTTTGTTTGCTCCTCAAGCATTCTCAGTTGGTTAAATCTTCCTCGTTTAAATTCCTCGTTTGTGGAGAAAAAATCACGGAAAGATTGTAGCTGCATTTGCTACACTTTCCGGATAACTCCCGTAGACACAACTGGCCGCAACTGGATGCTAATGAGCGGATTGTGCATGTTATGAAGCAGTGTGTTGAATGATTCCTGCATTAATATTACACCTTTGGTTCTAATTCAACCGTCTCATTGTTTGTTTTGTCTCTGTTTTTATCCTTCATTTTAGCTCATTGCTGTCTTGCTGGCCTGCTGCTTGTATGGATCGTTCCGCCGCCAGTACGAGACTGTCTAAATTATGAAGAAGGATATTGGAATCGTCCCGCAATACATGAGCACATCTACCATCTTGCCCTTTTCAATTCCGCAAGGATGAACGAAAACATGGTGGAAAAAGTTTACAACAGCACACATCATCATCATCAACATCATCCTCACACGACGATGGGAATCCGTTCCACTACCGTTTGTGAGACCGAAATCAAAATAGATGAAAAAACCATGTTCGGTTAGCATTTATTGTACCACGGATGCCGATCAATCATTTTTAACTTCAATAGTCCTGCGAGTGAACTGGTTACGCAGCAAAGTCGTCTGTAATGTTCTAGAGAAACCCCAGTTAGATTACCAGTTGTAGCTCACGATACAGTGTGTACCATCTTAATACCTCTTACTACACCTTATAGGTCAAATGGATGGTCAGTCGTCGCTCGTCCCACCTCTCCCAAGCAGCCAACAAATTTCGAATGGGAACAAATGGAAATCAATAATTTTGCTCTAAAATAGTATCGACTCGTGGGTGCTGCTGTCGCAGTTGTTTTTACAAAAAAAATCCAACAATTAGGAAACCTCAAACCGTACTATGGGGAGGGCAATAGAGGAGGAGGATTAGGAATATTATCAAAATATTATAAATCCCAATCCCCCTTAAACTGTTACGTGCCATGCACGAAGAGAATCGTACATTTGTCCATAGTAGCGCAGGAGAGTGGAAGAAGCAGAGCAGTTCATCAAACGCTAACCAATATAATCATTATTAAGTAGCAGCCGAGCATGAGAAGAGGAATAAGAGCAGGACAGCGGACGGATGGATAATTGTAAAGATTAAAATTATACATTATCTGCACATCGTGATCGTATTCGAGACCAATCGCAAAGGAATGTAAGGTAGAACCGGTTAATCGTACTGCGAAATTCGCATTTTATTTTCTGCTTTAGATGGTTTAGAACTTCCGGAGCATCCCTCATACCACACACACGCATCCGCATATTGTGCTGCATGAATCTTATATTTGTGCCAATACACTGCTTGCATTCCGGTCGTAGTAGTACACCCTCGACAGTTCTGTTTTACGCTCTCAGTAGTAGTTGTGCGTGTGTACGTGTGGTGATAACTAAACTAAATACACAAAGAGTGAATTGGTTAGATGAGAGGAGGATCGTTCAGTTCGTTAAGAGTACGATCGAGATGTTGGGATTTTACAATGCAAACATGCTCTAGAATACAATATCATTCCCAACGTGAATTGGAAGCATTCCATTCCGTAGCTTCTGTGTGTAGAGTTTGAGCTACAAATTTGGGCAAATCGAAAATTAAAACACATTCATAATATTATTCATTCATGTTTTCAATCGCGCTCGCTTTCTACGGCTAGCGAAAAAGAGTTAGAAGAGCGTATGCAATGTAATTTACAAATTAAGCTAAATTTACATCAAACATTTCTTGCATCGAATTGCACAGAATTGCAATGAAAGGGATGAGATGCACGGTTGAAGGTGATTCACAAACACACACATAATAGAGCGTGTCGATTCTTGTTGGTGCGAATCAAAATAACACAATTTAGGCCCTCTTATACTTGCACACGACACACGTTTTGCATTTATTTGCACGATCTTATACCACACGAAGAATCTCACACGTTTGCTCATATACACCGAGAGAAAAAGAAGTAAGATTGTGTTTGTAATACTGGGTAATACAAAAAAAAACATCTCCGCCCATGCTATAGGTGAATGGATTACAGTAGTTGGATTTACATCAAAGCGAGTAATGATTTTGTTTTGTCCATTGAGAACGACGTATGCTCAAAATGATTGCCGCGAAACATAGCGAACGAAGTGCAATGTAAAAATGGCATGGGACAGGGAGTGAGTTACACACGTATATAAATAAAACTATTTACAACGCTGCTCAAAACGTATTGAACGTAATTAAATATAAAGGTTTTCGTTACCGTCAACCGATTGATTGGTATTATTCAATTTTGTTTTGCGTTTGTAAACCACCGTGGTTTTGTTTTGTTTTTCACAGTTTTAATAGCACTTTGCAAACTGGAGAAAACCCCCAAACACAATCGTAGAGTGGTTCATATGGTTCAGAACACCACAATACATCTGGTTATTGTTTTGTTGTTTTATTATGCGCTGATACACATATAATCCATTCCTTTTTTGCAGTGTGTTGCGTCAATGTAAGCCAGTAGAGAGTACAGTACAGAGCAACTGTGTTGATATTTTTATAAATGTATTTTACTGATTAAATGCTAGAAATCACCTACAATAAAAGGTATAGGCCCGTACGCGGCGAAACGAAAATGTGCATCATTTTGTCTATTTGTGGAAAGAACTTACGAACAAAAATATTAAAATAATTTTATCTTTGAGTTTGCATATTTCATAGTTTTCATGATCGTTGCCTTCAATAGTAAGCGGCGATGCCATCGGTAGACAAGGCTATCAGCGATGTGTTTGTGAATTCATCTTGTTTCTAGTCGACAATTTTTGGAAACGGCACCCGGAAAGATGGTAAAACTGCCGTTTCCAGAAAACTCAGCACATGGCATAAGCATGTCATCCATATTTGTATTCAATCTCCGATAGATTCTTTACCTGTTTCAATAATTTCCAAAACCAACATCATAACCGTTATACAGCAGTAAAATTTAAATTTTCGCCATTTTTTATACCAACTGTCAAAGTATTTGGCCACGAAATATCTCTTTGTGCAGTACTGTCAGTTTAGTTGCGAATAAAATTTGTAAACAAATGTGCTCCTTTATTTGGGATCGTCGTGGAAAAATGAATCGTAGATCGTGTTGAATTGTGAAATGCAAAACAGATTTTAAGTTCATCCATCGAGAGTGTGACACAGCTCTGTTAGAACTTTGAATCTAAAAAATGGAGAACTTCACAGCAGTGGAGAAACTAGAGCCAGAGCAAGCAAAAGGTGGCCGTTCGGGTGGGCTTGTGTTGCGCAGAGATAAGGGTGAAGATGATATCGTTTTCAAACAACCGCAAGTATCATTGCTGGGGCTAGACAAGCTAGCAGCAGCTAGACGCGCACAGCAGAAAAAGGCTAGCAAACTATCGTTTTACGGCCACGAGGGGGAGGATGGTGATGAAGGAAACGAACGGTCATCGGAAGGTAGAAAAAAGGAGCATCATTCTTCACGAAAGCATCGTGATACGGACGAAAGGCGCGATAGAGAAAGCAGTGATCATCGCAAAAGAAGCAAACGGGAGGAAGATGATTACCAACGTTCGCGAAAGTATCGAGAACGGGCCGTTGAAACTCCTTCGTACAGTGGTGGCGTCAGTGACGTTGCTCGGCAGAAGCTATCCAGCAAGGAAAAAGCGGAGTACGATGCGTACCGGAGGAAGGGTAGTCTGTACGCCACTTCGAAGGATGCGGAACGAAGGCGTGAAAAGTATCGTACACCTAGCGTTCGCTCGGGATCGGAATCTAGGAGAAGGTAGATGTGTTTTCAACATATTTGATGAAACAACTAATAAAATAAATGTTTTTTTCTTGCGACAGCACTTTTTCAAGGTATGAACCGAGCACCCCAAGAAGTAGACACCGTTCAAAACAACCATCCAGCTCGAACTGGACAGACGATGAGGATGATGAGGGAGCACCGTCTGCGCCACGCTCGTCGTGGGACTTTCCCACCCCGAAACCGTTCACCGGTTCCGAGTTCACCGAAGCTGATCGCGAGCAATGGAAAGAGGAACAACTCCGCCTCGATCGGGAATGGTACGGCAGCGATGACGAACGGCAGATGAACGAATTTTCCGAACTCAATTCGCAGTATCTGCAGCAGCGCGAGCAGCAGCAGCAGTCGCGCAACAATCGGCGCATTTCCGCCCAGCAGCGCCAGATAAACAAAGACAACGAACTGTGGGAAAAGAATCGACTGCTCACGTCCGGTGTGGTAATGTCGGTCAATGTAAACGAAGATTTCGACGAAGAAGCGTTGGAACGTGTTCACCTGCTTGTACACCATACCGTGCCACCGTTTCTGGATGGGCGAATCGTTTTCACCAAACAACCGGAACCGGTAGTGCCGGTACGCGAACCGACGAGCGATATGGCAATTAATGCACGGAAAGGCAGTGCCCTGGTGCGGACGTACCGTGAGCTAAAGGAACGCAAACGAGCGCAAGCAAAGCACTGGCAGCTGGGCGGTACCAAGCTTGGTAATATTATGGGCGTAGCGAAGGACAAGGACGAGCAGGATCCGGCCGAAGGGGATGATGAATCGTACGACTCGCGGAAGGATCAAAAGTACGCCGACCACATCGGTGGTGAGAAGGGTGAGTTTGCTCCGCGCCGTAAAACTATCCAGCTGCAGCGCCGATCGCTTCCGGTGTTTGCCGTGCGGCAAGATCTGCTGAACATTATTCGCGAGAACTCAATCATCATTATCGTGGGCGAAACGGGCAGTGGTAAGACGACCCAGTTGACGCAGTATCTGCACGAGGACGGATACAGTAAACACGGCTTGATCGGATGTACGCAACCGCGTCGTGTTGCGGCCATGTCCGTGGCGAAGCGCGTTTCGGACGAGATGGATTGTTCGCTCGGGCAGGAGGTGGGCTATGCGATTCGGTTCGAGGACTGCACGTCGGAGAAAACGGTCATCAAGTACATGACGGACGGTATTTTACTGCGCGAAAGTTTGCGCGACAAAGAGCTGGATGGGTATAGCGTCATCATCATGGACGAAGCGCACGAGCGTTCCCTTTCGACGGATGTTTTATTCGGGCTGTTGCGTGAGATCGTTGCTAAGCGACGCGATCTGAAGCTGATTGTCACTTCTGCTACTATGGATGCGGGTAAGTTTTCCAACTTTTTCGGCAATGTGCCGACGTTCACCATACCGGGTCGTACGTTCCCGGTGGATGTGTTCTACGGGAAGAACGTGTGCGAGGATTATGTGGACGGTGCGGTAAAGCAGGTGTTACAGATCCACCTGCAACCGACCGAAGGCGATATACTGGTGTTTATGCCCGGTCAGGAAGATATTGAGGTGACGTGTGAGGTGCTGGCGGAGCGGTTGGGAGAGATCGACAATGCACCGGCACTGTCCATTCTGCCGATCTACTCACAGCTTCCGTCCGATCTGCAAGCGAAAATCTTCCACCGTTCGACGGACGGAACGCGTAAGTGTGTCGTGGCTACGAACATTGCCGAAACGTCACTTACCGTCGATGGTATATCGTACGTAATTGATTCGGGCTACTGCAAGCTGAAGGTGTACAACCCCCGTATCGGTATGGACGCACTGCAGATCTATCCCATTTCCCAAGCAAACGCTAATCAAAGATCCGGACGAGCTGGACGTACGGGACCAGGGCAAGCATTCCGATTGTACACGGAACGACAGTACAAAGACGAGCTGTTGCATCTAACTGTGCCGGAGATTCAGCGTACCAATTTAGCCAATACGGTGCTGCTGCTAAAGTCACTCGGTGTGAGCGATTTGCTGCAGTTCCACTTTATGGATCCACCGCCCCAGGATAATATTCTCAACTCGCTTTATCAGCTGTGGATTTTGGGAGCATTAGATCACACGGGAGCACTTACACCGCTTGGTCGTCAGATGGCCGAGTTTCCGCTCGATCCACCCCAGTGTCAGATGCTGATTGTAGCTAATGAGATGGGATGCAGTGAGGAGATTTTAATTATTGGTGAGTTTTTCTCTCTAAAGCTAAAAGGATCAGTGTGAGGGAGTTAAAATTCATTTCCATTTGGTTCTCTTTCCTCAGTATCGATGCTGTCCGTGCCATCAATTTTCTATCGACCCAAAGGTCGTGAGGAGGAGGCGGACAGTGTGCGGGAAAAATTCCAGGTGCCGGAATCGGACCATCTCACGTACCTGAATGTATATCAGCAGTGGAAAATGAACAAGTAAGAGTGACTCCCTCTCAACTCCCATCATAATACACTTGATAAATGTTATTTGCTTTTCAAGATATTCCGGTTCCTGGTGTAATGAGCACTTCATCCACGTGAAAGCAATGCGCAAGGTGCGCGAAGTGCGTCAACAGCTGAAAGACATCTACAGCCAACAGCAACGTCTCACGCTTAAATCCTGTGGCACAGACTGGGATGTGGTGCGTAAGTGCATCTGCTCCGCCTACTTCTACCAAGCCGCCCGGCTCAAGGGTATTGGGGAGTATGTGAATCTACGTACGGGTATGCCCTGCCATCTGCATCCCACGTCCGCGCTGTACGGGCTCGGTACTACACCGGACTACGTCGTGTACCATGAGCTGATAATGACGGCGAAGGAGTACATGCAGTGTGCAACGGCTGTCGACGGTTACTGGCTCGCCGAGCTAGGGCCGATGTTTTTCTCAGTCAAGGAAACGGGCAAAAGTGGACGGGACAAGCGGCGCCAGGCGGTTGAGCATCAGAACGCGATGGAGGTACAGATGCGGGAAGCCCAACAGCAGATGGAGCAACGCAAACAGGATGAGGAGAAGCACAAGTTTACCATCAAGCAGGAGATTGTGACACCGGGAGCGACACCTCGGCGTACTCCGGCCAGAATAGGATTATAGATTAAGTTTGCGTATTGAAAAAGTGAGAGTAGATCTTAACCGTTTTAAAGCATTAAAATGATACTTCAAAATAGTTAAACCCTTTTTTATTATCACGTTTTAAGGGGAAGAAACACCTTTTTTATTATCACGTTTATATCATAATTAGAAACAAATTACTATATTCAACCGTCGCTTTTTATTGCGATGTTTTTGAAATGCTTATTTTCAAATACAAATGAAATATTTCAACACTCTGCACAGTGGGGCGCTCACTTGCTCACTCTGCGTAATTTATTTTTTATATTTTCTCAATCCAATCAATTATGTAAATTTGGTTACTTCATCTTGTAGGAATTGTTTATTTAGCTAGTATTTTAGATTTACAAAAATAACAGATATGATAACATATTATCAGATGACCGTAAAACATTTTTTCAACTGCTATTTCAAATATTCGATGAAATAAAACCGGATTAGTAATTCTGGAAATTTCAATTTCTCTTATTTTAAGGTGTATTTTCAGTGGATATTTATCCAAATATGTATTAAATAGGTGTTATTTTGCTAAGTGTACTTTTATTTCGATACATTTTCAAATAAAATGCCAACCTCATGACCGGGAGGTGTCGATCTGTGCATTATTGTTATCAATTTAGAGAAATGTCAAACACTACAAACAAAGTGGAATTGTTGTTTTTCTGCCAGTCTTCGCGTAAAGAAAACGATTTACAAACTTAAATTTATGGCTTAGTTAGCTTAGTTTTACGTGAAAAATTTGGTATCATTAGTGATCGAACAAGTGTCGCTGTGTAGCTGTGAGAATAAAGCATACATTAAGTTCGTTTTCAAATAGTTCTTGCACCATTGGTAACATATTGAGTGTTTGTGGGTTGTTTCGAAAACTCGGAAACTGCGGTTGTTATCTGGCTGCGTTCCATGTGCATCAACCAGTAGCTATATTTGATAAAGTTTAATTATTCTTCCACAAAACCGGTGCGGAAGAAAGTGAGTGGTTCCCGTACGATTAGCTGCCGCAGTCGCAGACACCGCAGACAGATACGATGGACGATCTCGGTGAGTCATAGCTTTTAAGGAATTGCAACTTCAAAACGTGTTTGAATGCAAGTCATCATTGTTCCGGAAGCTGCCGCACTATCGCTGTTGCTGGTGCGGATACAGTTGCATGTGTTTCACAAAAATCCTGCTCTTTACCGCGGAAGCTGCAACATAACGTAACCATTTCATGCAATGGAAGGGTCTTGTCTAACTCGAGACCTTCTCTAGTAAGTGTCTAAACGTAAGGACAACATAAACCCTTGTACAAACCGACCCTTGTCAGACAGTTACAGCTCTGCAGGGGATGCTTGTTCGACCAAATGCCGTATGCCAAAAATGGAAGGCCAAGCGACGAAAAAACCGGACCGTATAGAGAGATGGAGCCTTGTGCCATATAAGGCATCTATCATGAGCAGTGGACCTCCAGGTCCAAATGCTGCGATTTCATGTCTTTCGGCCACTGTTAGGAGGGAGCAAACTGAGGGCCACTCGACATTGAGGCTTGCGTTATGTTTGACGATTCAAACCGATCGATGAAAGCACCCGCGAAAGGAACGTGGCGATCTGCCGTTCGGTAACCACCGCTGGCCGGAAGGATATATCATCGTCCGGTATCCATTTGATTGGTAAACAAGTTTCGTTTTTGTTTGTGGTGCCTTTTTTGGCGAAAGCTATGGTTGGACGGGTTTTTGGTCAAGGTCCAAACGGGCGTTTATGTTGCGTGTAATCGAGATAAAGCAAAGCCTAGCATGCTTTCGGTAAAGCAGATAGTAATGTGCGATACGTACGTAAATGTTTCCTCCCGTAGAGCAGTTTTCTTTTCAAATTAAATGATAGACCCATTGCTGTGCTATTTTTGTACGCAATCGTCTTAGAGCCAGCCATGCTAATCCTTCGCGTAAACGGTCGCGTTAATCCTTGACATAGAACTTTGTGAATGTCGACCGTGAAAGGCTGTTCGGTTGATTTAGGCTGTTAGTTACTCGCTCCACCTGCGTTAAATTGAGAGAAAAGGCAACATCGTTAACTCTCCTTCGCGATCGCGATCTTCGTGATGATCGATTGATGGTGTGAAACGAAAGAAGGGTGTTGTCAGCATAGTGGTTGATGTATTGATTCGTTTCCCCCCCCTTACATGACTATATAGTACATTTTATTACAATTAAATCAGTCTCTACTCAAACTTTCTTGGTTGAGATCCATTCATTATACCAGTGTTTTACTGTGTTTCTATTCTTCCGTTGATACTTCTGGCTTATCTGTCGAATTTAGGCCATAAACTTCCGATTCACGCAGGTTATGAATGCACTTGAAATGCTTTTTAATGGAAAAGATAAACCGAGGTTTGGTTTCGTTCGTTATACCCCACAAGGGTGTTTATTATCTCCCCCCATGCAGTGCTTTAAACATCTCGCACATGTCTTCCACACGTTGGTTGATTGACACGTGTGGTTTAGTGTGTCCGATGGATTTTAGTGTGGAATTTTGATTTCTAGGCATATCTGCACTATAAATAGTAAAAAAGCTTGCATTACGTACATTGTAGGTAAAAAAATTGTTTACTTTTTATCGTGTGAGCTGTTCATAATTTCATTTGTTCTCTGTTTTTTTTTTTGTAAAAAATGAAATAATAAATTATGGCATTGTTACAGTAATTGTTATTGACCGGTAGAATTCAGACCAGGCCACATGAAGAATTCCTTAAATTATAATTAAATTATTGATTTAAAAGCTAATATCAAATATGTTTTTATTTAAGACAGACAACTATTTAATTAACTTCGTGGTAGCAATCAAATGCTGAAAGATTGCTGCCTAAGCAAAGTTATCCCACCGGTGTAAGTTGAAACTACAGTGGTGGCCAACAAAGTTAGGCTGCAGCAATGCTCATTACAGTTTTTATTTAGGTTTTGAATATTTATTAATTCGGTGGTCATTTTACGAAATCAACGTTAGATAACCATCTTTATGTGGTAACTATTTGGATAATCTTTTTCAATTGCTAATTTGTTTATTGTAAATAGAAATTTAAAAAAGTTAAAGTTAAGGTAAAGGAAAACTAGTCAATAGAATAGTAACAACTAGAAGGGATAGTTTAAAATATATTACCCTCTATCTTCTTTTATGCGTTTTATTTGCTAATTGCTAATTTTACTTGTTAGCAAATTCTACTAATTACGAGAATATAAAAAAAACACTTTAGTCACCTGTCCTTTGTTTTTGATAACCACTCTAGAATAGTTTGTCATTCAATTATCACATTCCAATTCTGGTCTAAGCTGTCCATTCGTTTTTAATACTAGACCATAACTTCTCACTTTGCGCAACGACCTATTCGGTCATTTCCGGCCATATAGTGACTAAATAGGCTTATTTGATCACCGGTCGTATTCAATTTCAATTACTTGGATAATGCATTCTAAAATTTAGTACGCAGCCGTTTGAACTCAGACCTTATTCCGTTGAAGAAAAAGAAAAAAACACGTTTGCATAAAACGGCGAAACAGAAATAATATTTCGCTTAAAGAAGCCCTAATACATAACCTAATAGTAAAGAAAATTGATCGCTTACAAACTTAGTGGTACTGTGCATTAACTTATATTATAGTGAACGTCACTCAAACTTATAATACTACATCATATACTACAAAATATCTTTTCAATATGTTCATAATTTTCTCTGAATTGTTGATGATTTGTGTCCGTTTTAATGCATTCTTTGAATCGTTCTTTGCATATTATTCATTTTTATTGTTTATTTATTTGATTATGACGGAGCATTCCGTATTTTCAGTACCATCCGTACTGATTGAATTACAAACTATACAAGGCATTTCTTTCTTCTATTTTACCTTATGCCGGATATACTCGGTTGTTTTTATATGTTGGATTCTTTAAATACTAGTTGTAGATATAAAAAATGCTAATATTAAAACTAAAACGATGCCCAATGAAAATGAATATATTTCCCAGTGTTAGTGTTTTATCAAATATCGCCTGGATTGTAATTGATCTTACTTTCATGACTGCCACTGTACATAGTACATTCTTGGTTCCGTTCTTCATAAATCCCTTCGTTGTCCACTATATCGCCTTACAAAAGAAGACAGTGATGTAACAGTTAAACTATTTCAATATTTTTTAGTTTATAAACTTTAAAATGCATTAAATTTTATGATGAATCAACTATTACGTGTCCACAAATTATTTTATTTCAAAACAAAATTGAAACTCTCAGTAACTATAATAGCACAATCGTGCAAACCATTTTTCTGTCCCTCGTTTGTCATGCATTAGCTACCCAAACCCTGCTCTGACTACCCCTCAGACCAATTAGTCCATTGAAACCGCCTCGGCCCGGGCAAAGCGCCAAAAACTCCATCCAATATATTTTCCAATCGATCGAGGTTTGCTCCCTTCGGGATTCCTACGCACTTTACGGCCATGATCTAATGATGATTTAGACGCCAGGCCGGCCGGCACCGGCTCTCTTCGGTGGCCTAAAAATACTTACTTGTCACGGTTGCTCTAGCGTGCACTACTTGGACATGTTGCATCTCCACATGTTATAGTGCATCCGAGAGTGAAAGCATTGTTTTTTTTTTTGTCTTCCCCTAATCATCCATCTCTCACTCTCGTGAAAAGAATAGAATCTATCTGAGCCTAAAACTGGGTAGTGTTATAACCCCATCAAATACCATAAAGACGATTCATTGTTAATCTCAAGCAAGCTTTTCTCTCTCGTCTTTCTTTCCGTATGTTTGTGTGAATTGAGCAAAGTAACAAAAAAATGCATTTCTGTGTTCAATTTCCATCCGGTGAGTAGCCGGGGACAAGTTCACTTCCGTCAGGCTGTCTGCTTTGCGTGCTAGTTGGTTGGTTGGTTGGTGGTGTGTCGGTTGTATATTTTCACGACGTCACGACTTTTACGATGCTGTGCCGGTGTGCGATCGAGGAGACGCGATCATTGGCGGGCGTGTATAGAGTGCTGCAACAGCGGCAGCGAAGGGTTTTGGCTTTCCCGTACTTTTTTCGCGCGATTAGTTTGTGTTTCGAGCGCGATCGGGACAGTTCTTTGCTGTGTTGCGTTTCGGAAACGCGAGACACAACCACACACACGTGTCAAATTGATTTACTTCGCGTTCGATCCATCCGGTAGTGGTACGCGTGTACGTGAAAAAGTGGTGATCGATGTAGTGAAGATCACGATCATTGTCTAAAGTAATTATGCTTATTCACAACACAATATCGAGCACATGTTTTTGTAAGTGAAGCATATGTTTTCATCAACACCTTTTGATGATCTTCTGTTCTGTTGTGAATGTGGGAACGATCGCGAAAGTGTATCGAAGCATTTAGGAAAGATGCATTGTTTAGTGCTCTCTGTGTGTGAGTTTTTGTTTTCACCCTGTGCATTACTATTTATCTTTCGTCGCAAACCGCTTTCCGAATGGTGTTGAATGATGTTTACACTGGCCACTGGCACTTGGCTGGCACTGGTGGGTTGGATTTGATGGGTGTGTGCAGTGAAACTGAAAGCATATGTTCAAGTGAATGTCGCGTGATTTGCTGTGCGCTCGTATAATCGCCTACCCCGTTCGCTAGCTGTACACGTTTTGGCGTTGGATCATCTTTCTAAGCATTACTTAACCGTGCGCCCGCAACAAGTGTTTACTGACCGTCGCTGTGGGTGTTTGTGTGTGACTGTGTTTGAGAAGTTGTTTAATTATCACCAAATCATGTTGACTCCGTATGGTTACCACCAACGATCTTGAAATCTTCGACAGTACTTGTTGGATATTTAAACTCCTGAAATCGGAGGTTAAATAGTTCCGATTGGAAATTTGGAAGATTGGAAGTAAATTAAATAGATATTTAAATTTGGGTAGAGAACTTGTATCATATTGAACATTAAAAACAAATAGTCGATACATATTTACGCTCAAAAAACGTGCTCTATTTTCTATACACAGTTTAGAATACAATCAAGACAAAGATACCAGTTGTAAAGCAGTTGTGAAACTACCACCGTTTCTTAACCGTGACCAGAAAATAGGCCAACCATATGGTGCGCTATGGGACGACATCTAGAATTCCTCATTGATTGCACAATGCAGTAACTTTAGCCCATTTCCATATGTCGGCACCGTATGGAGTTATAGCGTCCTAGTTTTGAATTATTTCATTCCAAACCCCGTTTTATGACGATCTGCAATAACGTTGCTCTCCCCTTCCACTGGAAATGAGGATCAATTACGATGCACATGTGTTTTTTTCTTCATCTGTCGGTAGAATCAAAGGAAGGCCACATCGTTTCGAGAAAGAAAGTCTTCCGGAACTGATCGCCGCTCGCTGGCTGACGACCCACTGACCAGCGGGAAACGTTTACGTAACATAATTGGGATAATGCTCAGTGGCCGAAGGTCTCCAGCCAACAGGCGCCAGCGATAAAGTATACGCGCATTGTGAAAGGTCATGGCACTGGGAGACCATCGCTCTGTGCGGTGGATGAGCGCAAGGTGCGCTGCCTGTGGTATTTTGCAGTGCAGCGTTACAGAAGATGTGTCCTTGCTGTTCGTGACGACAAATTACAAGTGTCGGCCCGCTTTGCCTACAGATCATAACGTATTAGCTTGGGCCGGTGGGCTCGTGCATGATCACGAACGCGCACGATGTATGGTTAGCCACCGAAAGGGGTATGATTCTCGATCCCCCGTAAATCGTTGACCATATTTGGATGTTGGGGAGTGCTTAAGAATTACTAACCGGCCCGCCTGGATACAGTAAAGTGAAGGAGGTTCTTAAAAACAAGGAACTGCAGCACTTTAAAGCGAAAAAGCATGAAACGTGTTCAGGAAGTGAGCATTAACGTTCGCCATTGAATCGATCTTATCGTGAATGTATCACTCCGTGTGACACAATTTCCATTCTACGAACCTTTTTTTTATTTTCGTTAAAAATTGGCAATGGCAAAGTATTAATAAATTAATTGTCGTGTGGAAGGGAACAGAATAAAATTCAGTGTCTTTGCCAAGGACTAATTTGTCGTTTGCAATTATACGTAAGAAAACTACAATTTTCGATGCTTTGGGAAATAACTGCCTCATAAAAGCTGTGCCTGGCAGAAATACCTTTATTATCGCGGTATTTTTTTTTTCATAAAGTTATAAATAAGTTCTACAATTTAAACTTAATCTAAAACGCAATTATACATTGGCTTGTATTCTAGCCAGCTCTAACTCCAAGCGGTTGGGGAAGGGAACTTTACCCCGGGTGTATTATCGCGGTGTTATTTAGTATAATTCAGTTTTATTCTGGAAGAACGGTCTGTCCGTTTTATTATCAAGTATCGTTAATTCGGTAATTTTGAAGGGCATGTTTATTGAAGTACGCAAAATATTTACCATGCTTGTTTTTCTGCTCATTTATGGTTAAAACGGTTGAAGAAAGACAACCAATGGACGCTATTTCTTTTTAATATTTTATATCATTTAAAACAGTTAACTGTAGAATTGCGATTGCAGAGAAGCCTTCATTTAGTGCTGAAAGGATCTTCAAGAAATGTAACATGGCAATCTAGAGCTTTTGAATTGATAAAATCGTATAAAAAGGAAATAACTCTTATCGTCGAGGCAGCTTATCTAAATACTTCCGATGGCTAGCCTTCGTATTATGCTTGATGTTGAATGCTATGTCATGTTATCAAAAATTTTATCTCTGAAAAATGATCGTTTTTATAGTTTTTGTACAAAATTTCGCTTGGAATCACTGTTTGTTCTCTAGACTGAATCAAAAGAACGCTAAGATGTTTTTTAACACTTCAGATAACAACCACCACATAACAAAATCTCATCACAATCATGATTTTTTATTCATCAGTTACGGCCAGGCCGTATTGCTTATAACTATGATCTTAAATCTAAACTTAATGTAATATGCAATTCACATTGGTTGGGAGACATTTCCTTCTCCGAACCGTGAAAGGGCACCTTATCCCGGGTGTACTCGGTTATCACAATCATGATAGCTCATATCGATATAAAAAAAACTTCCACTCGAATGTGATAAAACTAAAGTTTAAAAATGCTAATCGAAAAAAAAGAAAATGGAATGCTGAAATGCGTACAACATGTGTTGAAAAGTGTGTGATATTGAAAATCATTGCTATTCAACTAATATTTGAAATTTTTTTATCGTCGGCATTATACAACAATCGTATAATCTTCTATGTGTAGACACATTTTTGTTATTTGGGCATAATATTTTGTCGGAAGAAATTCATTTTGCTACATGGGTAGATTAACTTTGATCCAACCGCTTGTACTCATGGTATGCCGTATGCATGCGATTCCTTCCTGTTTTTAAATTAGATTACAGAGTTTATATACAAATAAATTTGCTCAACAAAAAAGCAAGTTTTTCGATTTTTTGGCATTTTTTTTGGTGCTGGTAGTGGCTGCGATGATGCGCTGATTTGATACAGCCTTGTTCCCGTTCTGTCAAAAGTCATTTTCCTCTGCCCGGTAACTGTCAAATCGACCGTCATAGACTAACCTGCGCTCGAAGTGAAAAAATGGTGTAAGCGTCGTTGGCAGCGCAAAATTGTGCTCGTGAGCTGCATTTTCTCATTTTACTGTGTGTTTGCTGTTGATTGTACAAAGTGCAGAAATAGTAAATCGGTACGGACCAGTCCACTCACTAGCGTTTCCCATGTGTGTGAGTGTGTGCGCGTTTCAATCGACCCTCGGTCACATCACCGATTCACCTTCTTTTTCTAGACAGAACCCTACAACGGCACTCACACACTGCAGAATCGTTGACGTTTAGCTATTACGCCTGCTCATTTTCTTGGTCATTTTCTACTTTTTCTGTGCTCGCGGATGCATCCCCAGTGTTTTTCTCCACCTGCCACTGGCTCGCAAAGAGCAAAACGTGAATTGCTAAATTAGTAGTGGAAATCATTATCGGTAAATATTGGCCAAAACCGATCGAGCGACACTGCGGAAGTGGCGAAAGAAAGGATCCTCCCAGGGATCGGTGGCAGATCAGAAACAATCGCAACAGCAACAGCAGCAGCCACCTCAAAAGTGGATCGGACGCAGGGTCGTCTTTCGCTGGGGTAAGCCACATAGAACTGCACCCAACGAACCGGATCGTCCGGAAGACGGGCCACTGCCAACAGAAGCAACCGCACCGGAGCGTACGAAACCCGCACCCGGCGACGAGGCGAAGGAAGAAAACGAAGAAGACCGGCCGGTGGTTGCGGAGCAGAGAAAAGGAACTGCCGCTGCATCTCGTCCGAAGGCGCAGTCCAATAGATTCCTTTTCGGTGCACTTGTGTCAGCAGCGCCCAAGCGCCGCAAGGCTAACAACATCCCTACCGGTGACACTGGTGGTGGTGTTGTTGAGGAACGCGGCGTCGGTATCGGAGAAGAAGAGCAGGGCACTGAACGACGACGTGGTGGAGGAGGCGGAGGCGTAGGCTTCCATCTGTTGACCCGCTTTCTAACAGTTCTCGGTGGAAAACGTGCGCACCGGACGGCCGCAAAAACGGGGAAGGAATTTCTTCCGACAGAGGGCTTAAAGTACGTATCCAGGCTTAGTCAGCCGAACGAAAACAAAGAACACCCCACTCCCCATTGTGTCCCTTTTCCCGTACCAGCACGGTAGCACCTTCTTTGTCCTAATCCATCATTCCCACGCACGACATGCCCGGAGAACGGAACGGTGATCCGACGATCGATTCGTTCAACGCATCTACCGTTCGGTTCTCTCGGTTCCGCCAAAGGATACGGATGGTTCGCTTAGCTTAATATGGTGTTGTTACTAAAACGAAAAAGTGCGTAAAACCGGTGTGTAAGAAAACAGTTTGTCCCGTCCAACCTTGAAGGGGAAAATATTTTAATTTGCACCAGCCGTTGATTGCATCATCGGGTGACCTCCGGACGGGAGATGCCATTCCTATTCGAAGTTTAATTAGATTAATCGGTACGAATCGCTTGACGATAAATTACACACACCGTTGTGCAGTTTCGTAAATGTTGGGCAGATGTGTGTCACTCCAACCGAAGCTATGACAAAGAACTGTCTGTAAATAAGTTCAGTAAACGGCGAGAAATACCAATTGTTGTTTTGATTTCTAGTAGAATTGTTTAAAATTCGTCACAAGACGATGGTGAAAATTCTTTTCTAATTTGTTGACTCATTGTTTATACTGGCCCCAAAATTGTGTTACCGCCACCGTAATTATGGCGTAATGTAAAACGCCACCACTACCGAATCATCCGGAAGTGCCCGGAACGTGGAACCGTCATCCCAAACCTTCCTTCTTCCTTACCGCGCTCCTCGTAGACAGAATGTTCATCCGATTGTTCTGAAAGTTTGTTTTTATTTCTCTCTTTCTCTCTATTTCTGTCCCCGGTCCAAACTAATTACGCGGCGCTTGTTGTTGTCGATAACATCGCTCCTCTTCCATTGAAATCCGATGTCCCGCTCGTTTGATACGCGTGCCGATTTGAAATTTCGCAACTTTACCTTCATCGGCCGCCGCTTACCAAAATCGGCTGCTGTACGATCCTTGCCATCCATTACCATCCTGCCTATCCGCCCTGTGTGAACGTGACATGACGTCGCCGGAACCGGACCCGGAACCGAAACCAAAACGTTGTAAAATCTCTCATTCTAGCGTTATGGACTACGACAAAACAGTGGAAGCAATGGATACCCAGGACGACAATGAAATCGATCCGCCCAACATTCAGAACCTCGCGAACGCGGTCGCACCACCAACGGCAGCCGCCAACGGGGGCGGAGCGAACGCCGACGGTGGCGGTGAAGCGATGGCGCTGGACGATCAGGATTTCATGAACGACGAGGTGCGCTCGGAAGCGACGTTCAGTTTTAGGATACCCAAGTTCAGCAGGTTGACGGAGTCAATCCTTTCACCACCGTACTACGTGCGCAACCTGCCCTGGAAGATATTGGCGATGCCACGCAATAACGACAATGCCGTCACACCCGGCAAGGGGCTCGGCTTTTTCCTGCAGTGCAACGGTGAAAGTACGAGCAACAACTGGAACTGTTCCGCATCGGCCGAGCTGCGATTGATGAAGGTGGATCCACATGCGGATCCGTTCATCCGAAAGATTCGCCACACGTTCTGTATGCAGGAGAACGACTGGGGGTTCTCGTCGTTCATGAACTGGCAGGAAATTCTGGATCCCGTGAATGGGTTCATCGATAACGATACGATCACACTGGAGGTGTATGTGAATGCCGAACCGCCGCGCGGCATCTTCTGGGACTCGAAAAAACACACCGGCTTCGTGGGCCTCAAGAATCAGGGCGCAACGTGCTACATGAACTCGCTACTGCAGACGCTCTATTTCACGAACCAGCTAAGAAAAGCGGTATACAAGATGCCGACCGAGGCAGACGACGATTGCAAGTCGGTAGCGTTAGCACTGCAGCGTGTGTTTCACGATCTGCAGACGCAAAACAAACCGGTCGGCACAAAGAAGCTGACCAAGAGCTTCGGTTGGGATGCGCTCGATTCCTTCATGCAGCATGACGTGCAGGAGTTTTTGCGCGTACTGCTGGACAAGCTGGAGAACAAGATGAAGGGCACCAGCCTGGAGGGAACGATCCCGAAGCTGTTCGAGGGCAAAATGATATCGTACATCAAGTGCCAGAACATCGACTACACGAGCAGGCGCACGGAGACGTTCTACGATATTCAGCTAAACATAAAGGGGAAGAAGAACATTCAAGAATCGTTTAAAGATTACATCGCGACCGAGATCCTGGACGATGATAACAAGTACGATGCAGGCGAACACGGGCTGCAGAAGGCGGAAAAGGGCATCCTGTTTCGGAAGTTCCCGCCCGTGTTGCATCTGCATCTGATGCGCTTCCAGTATGATCCTATTTCGGACAACTCGGTGAAGTTTAACGATCGGTTCGAGTTTGACGAGATGATCAATTTGGATCCGTTCCTGGAGTCGGAGGAGGATACACCGGCCACGTACATCCTGCACGCGGTGCTCGTGCACTCCGGCGACAACCATGGTGGTCATTACGTGGTGTACATCAACCCGAAGAACGATGGCAAGTGGTGTAAGTTCGATGACGATGTGGTGTGCCGTTGCAGCCGGAACGAGGCGATCGAGCAGAATTACGGCGGGCATGATAATGAGCTGAACCTGCGTCACAGTAGCAACGCATACATGTTGGTGTACGTGCGCGAATCCGTCGTGCATCAGGTGCTGGAAGAAGTGAAGGAAAGCGACATCCCGGAAGAGTTGCTCGAGCGCTTGAATGAGCAGCGGCGCATCCAGCAGGTTAGACGTACGGAGCGTACGGAGGCGTCCAACTTTGTCAACCTCAACATTTTGCTGGCAGACTACATGGAGGTGCACCAGAAGTCGGATCTGTTCGATGCGACGACTGCCGCGTATCGTTCGCTGAAGGTGCGCAAAACGACGGACCTGGCGTCGGTGGTGGTGCAAGTAGGGCGTGCATTCAAGGTTGAGCCAGGACAGTTCCGGTTGTGGGAGGTGAAGAAACCAGCCAATCAGAAGCCCCACAAGTTCGAGTACATCGATCCGGCGTCAACGGAGACGTGCAGCAAGTACGCTTCGCCGGAAACAAAGCACTCGTGCACGATCTTCCTGGAGCTGCCGCTCCCAGGGCGAACCGAACTCGAACCGGCCAAGATCACGTTCGAGGACGTACTGCTATTCTTCAAGTTTTACGATCCGGTGGAGAAACGGCTGAACTTTTGCGGCCATGGTCTGTACAAGCCGTCGACCACGGTGGCGGAGTTGGTGCGTGATTTGAACAAGCGTGCCTACTTCGAACCGGACACCGAGCTACAGCTGTACGAGGTGGTTGACATCAACAAGGCACAGAAGATCACGGACCAGTTCCAGACGCTGCAGACAGCGATGTCGTTCGTGTGCCACGGTACAATCATTGTGTTTGAGAAGTTGCACCCACCGCAGGAGAACTTGGAGTTCCCGACGTGTGAGGCGTACTTCAAGGATCTGTTCTGCCGCACGGAGGTCATCTTTCTCGACACGCTCATCCCGAACGATGCGGGCTTCACGCTGGACCTTTCGTCCGAGTCGACGTATGATCAGATCGCGAAGGCCGTCGGCCGACGCATCAACGTCAATCCGTACGAGATACAGTTCTTTAAGAGCAAAAACTACAGCGATCTACCCGGGCAACCGCTGTCGCACAGCTTCGGTGGTTCGTTAAGGGATGTGTTGCAGTATAGCAAAGCCAAGACGATACGCAAGTTGTTCTACCAGAAGCTTTCGATCAACATCAACGAGCTGGAGAACAAGAAGCAGTTCCGCTGCCTCTACCTGATGCCGAACCTGAAGGAGGAGAAAGAACTGATACTGTACCCGAACAAAAACGGCACAGTGCGCGACCTGCTCGAGGAGGCACGGAAGGTGATTGAGTTCGCGGAGGCCAGCACGAAGCAGCTGCGAATTTCGGAACTCTCGAAGAACCGCCTGTCACCAGGGCCGTCCGACGATACGCCGCTCGACCAGCTGCACGACTACACGGAGAATCCGTTCGTGCAGAAGTCGAGCATCGGCAACCAGACGATGTACCGTATCGAGGAGGTGGCCGAAGACGAGGTGCAGCTGGGCGAGCAGGAGATGCTGGTACCGGTGCTGCATTTCACCAAGGACATTTCTAGCGTGTTTGGCATCCCGTTCTTTATCCGCACCGTGCAGGATGAAACGTTCGCCTCCCTTAAGGAGCGCATGAAGAAGAAGCTGGGCGTATCGGATAAGGAGTGGGAGAAGTACCGGCTAGCGATCATTACCGAGCACATCGACTACATCGACGACGAGATGATACAGATCAAGCTGGAAACGTTCCGGGGCGATCCGAGCGATCCACACTCGCGGACCTTCCTCGGTTTGGAGCACATCAACAAAAACACCAAACGCAGCAGGTTCAACTACATGGAAAAGGCGATCAAGATTTATAATTAGACAAGCAAGTTCACAAAATCACAGAGCTCAGTGAAAGGCCTTTCCCACCATCACCCACCCCTTTGCCCGCTATCATCGCCACCGTTAGCTCTTCTGCCTTTCTTTTTTTCTTCAAATGGCAGTTAGTAGTTGTTGAATGTTTTGGGAAAGGAAGTGTGTGTGCTGTAGCGAAACTTTCGTTCGTTCGTTCATTCGATAGTGCTTGAATTCTTTCGCAACCTTTTCGCACGATAATTGTTGTTGTTGCGATTATTCACAACAGTCGGAAACTCCCAGATCCCAACTGGCATGGGAATGTGACATTAGGATGGACCAAAAACGCTTCGGTTAAATATCTCCGCGCACACAGAGGAGTTTGAAGGTTGATTAGTTGTATTGGTACATAGTCCTAGGACAGATGGGTGCAATAGTAATGCTTCAAACAAACAATTGTAAAGGACAATAGAACAAGTGAACAACTCACTTTGTGTGATGTTATTCGTGGGCATTTTAGCATCATTTGATGAAATCCAGGTTGCCCGTTGCAGATATGATTTGAAGGTAGTTCAAATTAGATCAGTGAAATAAACGATAGATTTAGGAACGGATGCGAATTGGTTTCGATCGTTCCAACTATGCCGGTATCCATCTCAGTACCAGTCTCTGTGTGTGTTCGCTTTTCAAAAGGATCATAACTGCATCCGGGAATGTGTGTACCAACAAGGGCACAAATGCAGTATCCAAATGATTAGACATGCTTGGTGTGTAGACACCACAAATAGGCGTAATCCACAACCTGCAAGTCGTCTGGAAAACTTTTCAAGTCTCGCTACCATTTTAATGTCGCGTTATGAATTTGAAATTTTACATTTATGTTTTATGTCTGATTGTACGTTAGTTAGTGCCAGTTAGTTGGTCTATATACAATTAATATATTTCTACTGAAATCGCTGTGTTCTGTTTTCTGTTTGTTGCTCATGTCTTCTCTTCGTGTTTCCTTCATGCTCGGTCAGCGTCACAGTCGTGTCAGCTTCTGTGGAACATGAAAACTTACAATACTCACAGTCATTGTAAAAAGGGCTTTAAAATATTCGAACCACATCATTCGAACTGGCACAGCAACGGTGGTCTCCATTCGTTTCATACGGTATCATTTTTAGGATGAATCTGGGCTCTCAAACATATACACTGATAGGAACAATTGGCCTGTTAAATGCAAAACCATGGTGGTGATAAATACTAATAGAAACGCACGAATAAGCGTGAGGATGGTCACCTTGAGCAAGTGCCACGGAGATTAAAAACAAGTTGATCAGACTAGGAAACAAAACGAATTATGAAAAACCTTAAACATAATAGATAGAAAGAGGCCGAGAGACAGCGAAAGCGAACAGATTAACAAGCGGCTAATGTTGAACAATGGAAACTATAGGTAAAAAACACACTTACACATGGCAAGAAATCCTGGCGTAGGGAAGCGAAAGATGAGTTAGTGTACAAATTTACACACAAACCCAACCGATTGGCGTTGTGCTGCCTGAATAGTCTGGATGGATGGGAAGGGTTGAATCATGGTTGAAGGATCTGCAACCCAGTCAAGGAATTTCGAAGCTTTTGTACGTCGTCACAAAAGGTCAAATGAGGGAATAGGGAGGGATTTTTTTTTCTGTTACTAGTTGCAAAAGGAACTGCTTATAATGGAGCGGAATAAATCAAAGTACTAAAATATCCTGTGTAAGAATTCAACAAAACATCGATGAGCGACGAATTGAACCAATGAGTAAAGCGGAGCGTGGCTGGCATGGAGTGCACTGGTGAAATGCTGAGGTGTATTAGAGGTTTAAAAGGATACGACTAAATTTAAAAGTAACACACACACAATGTCTAATGGGCAGGTGTACTCTCGGGTGAGAGGGATAGAAAGAGAGACAGAGAGAGAGAGAGAGAGAGAGAGAAAGAGAGAGACGCACTGAGATGGTATAAACGGTAAAGGTACGATCGAGCAATTGGATCGATTCGACCGAAGACTAAGATAAGATCGCGCATAGTACTGATTAACAACCTCCGCAGTCTCTGATAGTACGACAAAAGCATGCGAGGCAACACAGCGTAGTCAGAAGACACTTTTGGACGAAATGCAATCTTGCAAAAGGTTCGCAAAAGCGAGTCCGTCTTTTAAAATCAATTTGGCTTACCTATTCTTTTAGAGAGCCAGAACGCTAGCAAAACAACGGAGCATGTAAATTTGATTACAAATTTTCGTGATTTTTTTTTGCGTTGGTATGTATAAAACATAAATTCGTATGTTTTGTGTCTTTTGCATGCGGCTTGAGAATCATGAAGTGTGTAATTTTTATTACACATAAAAAAGCGTGTTCCAAGATTGCGCTTCATTCAAACTAGCTTTAAAGGAAGGAAATTGTAATGCCACGAATGGTGAAGGAATCTTTCGAACAGGATTTTAGTAAGCATGCAAACGGCTTACGTACGATGCAGATGATTCATGAAGCTGAATGAACGAACTGATAGCCAGACATTGTATTCGATCGATCTAAGCAGCAGGGACACGATCGTGAAATGTTAGTACACTTGTCCGGGGAAGATTTATTATTTCCACATGCGTAACCTCGTCCTGAGGCGTTTTGTGATCTTCTAACTCTCACTTGCAATCGCTCTGTGCTGTGTTTGTTTGGAGACGCACTTCGCAAATAACAGCTAAAAGATTGATCGTATAAATACAGATAACAAATTAAAACAGAGCAAAAAAAAACACGTGGAGATGAATTGAACGCCGCCGCTCAGAGACTAGGAAAGTTAAGGCAAAACATTAAAAAAAGCAAGAACATTGCGAAACGTATAAAAATGCAAGCTAAAAAAAACAATAAAAGGTTACAAAAATAAATGCTACTTGTTTTCTATTCTATCTGGCATATGAATGCTTACGTTGTGTACTTTCTTTTTGGTTTTTCGACATTTTTATTTAAAGTTTTCCTACATGTGTTTAGTTTTAGTAAATGATTTAAGAATGCCGAAATTATTACTGATTAGTTTAATGAGTTCCATACGTATTTTATGTTTTTTTTTCTATTTTATAACACATAACAATCCAACTTAATAGAAAGTTATTAAGCCATATGAAAAGTGAAGAGATAAATGTTTATAACATTTTAAATACTGTACTGAACTTATTATTTATCATCATAGTCTTTAATCTATTTAAAATAATTCAATATCGTCACCTTATCGCTCCCATATTTTTTAACGAGATAGCATTCACTTCCTAATTTACTTACCTTGCACGAACACACCTTATTCAATATAATTTCAAATTCATTAGACCGGAACTACGCTTTTTCTTCTACGTGCCCTAGTGGCAACGTGCTACCGGCATTAGAAGGTGGATATGGGTTAGTGTTAGTGTCTTCCGAGTTGCTGCTTCCTGTGTTGGCAAATCGATTTATCTAATCTTTTCTCTTCCTTGTTTGGTCGGGAATGGGAAGAGGTCGGTAAATCCATCATCATCAAAAACACAACTCGCGCCCGCCGATTCCAGTCACTCACCCCCGTATTCCTTCGTACTAAACGTTCTCGGATTGGAACGGAACGAAAAGGAACGGAAGGTCACTCAGTCGATTTTCGGTGGGTGTGTACAGGCCCGTTGCCAGCGCTGATATGATGGTGTGCGACGTGACGGGTCATTAAAAGGTGCTCGCCACTAATCAGCTGTAACCATCCCGAACTGTGTTGCAGTCTTGGGAACTGA
>KB663644.1:2938561-2968635 GCA_000349025.1 Anopheles minimus | reverse complement strand
CAATTGATGAAGTTTAATTATAGAGACAATCTCTCTGAACAATCTCACTGTTTTTGCTATTTTCACAATTTGTATAAAACGCTGTCCATTTACTATTAATTTTAGAAGAAAAGTTGGATTAGAAAATCAAGCTGCACCGGTCTAAGAACAGCAGGATCGCCGTTATTGATTTCAATCCGGACCGTTCTCCCCTATTGATGACTGAATATTCGTGTGCTTTATTTGGGGAGCCCGAAAATTGTCATCGTTTTCCCCCTTTTTTTCTGGCTTTTGGAGAGTGATCCTCTACTGGTTCTTACGTATTCTTTCTGTAAAGTTAACTATATTTTACAATTATTCATAACAATATTACTATGTACTTGATATAATCTTAAGAATACTCTGCATAGTTGGAATAATTAGCAGAAAACAGATATGAAGGGAAAATATTTCAACAATGGTTTTTTCAACAAACGCCAACGGAACTGCATGTATCTAGACTCGTAGTGAGTTAACAAAGATGTATAACCTGTACGAAACTGTGCGAGGATAGCATATCTGGTAGAGGACCTCTACACCCGTTCAATGAGCCGAGCTAAACTGAGCCAATAAGCCAGCAAAGAATTGATCAACTAAGAGAAAAGCATAACAGGGGACATAACATATTGGTCTTGATGTCCCCAAAAGTTTGTATAACGTATGAAACTATCATGCCTATTGAATGCTAGTGCACTAGTGCTAATATGACAAGCTTGGCCCTTTTAACGAAATTGCAATGCAATTATGTACTTTCGTTTTCAGTTTAAAACAATTTTTTTACTGTTTTTTGATATACTTTCTATAATTTCTAGCGTATCTAATAAATTGATTGATGGTATGATAATTTAATTCTATTCCTTAAAGAGACATTTTTTATTTTTATTTCATACATTTATTTCATATCCTTATCTAACTCTAATTTCCTAGCACAACTTTCATATGGGATCTAGAAACTAGACAATATTTAAAAAAAATCATAACAGAAGTATAGGCTTCCTGAAATGTGAACAAATTTCAGTTATTTTATTATGCCAATAATGTAAATAAATTGCATTGTTTTTGCATAAGTTTAAGCATAAACTATGCACTTTAAATTCATCCCTTCTTTTTCACCCCTGTAATGTTTAAAGCTCACTTGCAAAGTTTCCAAAGTTCACCAATAGATGGTGCTCTTAGTGTGCAGGTCGTTCGTTCTGGATAAAGATGTTATATCGTTAAACACGTGGTGTGCTAAGCGCAACTATTTAAATTCCAACGGCACTTAAGAGCAACACCCAACAAGACGGCCGTCTACCCGTTCATCGGTGGGATTTGTTTTTGCTCGCCAATGCGTGGGCCTCCCGGACGCCTCCAAAACACGACGACCATGCGCGACCATGTCTCTGAGGTCATACGTTCAAAATGGCATTTATCCGACACCTTTTTCAGGTGGTTGCTACTTGCCTGCTGCAGAACGAGGTGATATTGTCCGAGGGTGGTGGTGTGGCCTGCTTCCTGTCGCCATCGCTTTTGTCCACGTCGATGATGTCATTAATGTACACATGAATGCTACAGTGAACAACACCGTGGCGTCTTTGGGTGGATGGCTTTACCATTCCGGTGTCCCCCGCGCCATGTCAACGCGGGTTTTTTGCTTTCCTCCATTCGGAAGCGAGCGATGCGAGTGAAATTCATTCATTCAGCTTGGTACTCTTTTGCGCCGGCGCTGATATGATCGAAGTCGGGTGGAGATGCGGGAAGTTGGCTGTAGTTGTGTGTTTTAGTGACTAATCGATCACTTCGAAATCGGTTTGTTTACGCACAATGCTAGAGCATACGGTTCATTCTGACAATCCTTTAGCAGCACGTAATATCGGAATAGTTTACAATTAAAAAGACATAATTATATCCAATTTTTGAAGTGTCACATTATTTTGAATTATATTTCCTAATTTTCTTCTAATTTCATTATTGTTTCATCAAAAATATCCAATGTTTTTTATTCCATACTCTATTCTTCACAAGGTGGTTGACGAATTTGACCACCAACATAATTACTTTTGAATAGAAACATAGCCATTCTCTGTGGACGTGCATACGCATTCCAATTCCAGCCACTCAAACCCGGCTTTATCCAATTATTCATTCACTCAAGCGCACAACAATCTTTCCAGTTCGCTCTTATCCAAACTCGCGTACATGCTTTCCCTTTTCGGTCCCGCACTAAACCGAGTTCATCCGATGCAATATGCGAAGCTCCAACGCATTAAAACTCCGCGTGAGAGTCGGGATTCCAGTGCGACTCCTCCGCTGAGATCTTGAGCGGCTTCGAAACCTTCGCTGCGGGTGCGGTGGTTGGCGTTCATGATCGTGACCGCTCGCGAACGATTGTTGGTGTTGGTGTAGAAGGGATTTGCATTAGCCACCGCACAACAACTCGCTGAAGCTTTAATCGCTGACGGCTACGGTTTGATTTAGTATTCATCGAATCATCGCCATTCGCGCGCGCGTCATATCGTGTTGTTTCGCTGGGAATAGAATATAATCAGCATTGGAGCTAATATCATTGTGCAGCTTTTATAAAACCGACAGAGTGTAATTTCGGCTTAATCATTTAACACGGCGTTTACGTTTTAATCCGTGGCGTGTAACAGTGTTACAACAGTGAGTGAGTGCTTGACATCGATCGATGCGGGTCGATGGTTCTTCGACCTCCTCGTCGGCAGTTGCGTAGCGGTGATACCTTGGCGGCCAAATGCTAAAGAAAATAGCTTTTTCATCTAGATTCCCGCATTCTAGACTACACTGAAGACTTGGAAATTATTTCTGACTGTGTAAAGTGTTACTGGAGCCAATAAAATTTAAAGTATCCCAAGGGAAACGATCGGCTCAAGTGATTCCAACAGAAAGTTTGTGTTAAATTTCCGTCTTGTTATAAAAATCACACGGAACGGGAATTTTGTAAAGAATCAATAATCAACAAAACTACGAAATATGACGGGTAAGTGCTATGTTCACCTATCGAACTCGATCATCTGTTACGAACAGGTTTTGCTGTGACGTCATCATTTTTATGCGTGCCAGTTAGCAAAGAACCAGCGAGTAAGAGAGACGCGCGTTCGACCGTCTGAGGAGGAAGTTGTTGCTCCAGTGAACTTGAGATCATATTTCTTCTCCCTGGTTGCCTCTTCTGGTTTGTGCAGCCTTAAAAAAGAAGAAGCATAAAATTCCTTCCGACAGGAAGCAATTTTAGCATGGCTTCGTGTCGAAAAGAAACATCGATTCTGGAATGTGTGTTGTTTGCTCGTTACTTTGTGGTTTTTCCTCCACTATCAAGCGATCAAGAGTGGAAGAAAGAAAAATCCGTCTGAAATGTGACTGCGGCCTTTCGAAACGCAAGCAAGTAAGCGGCTATTTTTAGCATTCCAAACACGCCACGAAGCCACGCTTCTTTCTTCCTACACACCAGTCAAGGCGGAATGGATTTTTTTCTTCAACCCTTACATGCAGATGGTCTCATTTCTTCACCAAAGGATAATAAAGATAGCACACCGGTTGGGTATGGGTTTGCAGATATCAACTAAATCTGCTTCCGAATTAAACACATTATCTGCCAACTACTGGCGTGATAATCTAGCACATTCTTAGATCATTCCACCGGAAATTGAAACGATAACACCTCAAAAAGGGCCATTAAGCGATCACCGTTCGCCCACTACCGAATGCTGCCTTTTCAATTAATGCAAATCGGGAATCGCCACATTGCGTTGAAGCTCGTATGTGGGTGTATGGGTGTTTCATATGGAAGAATCATTTTATCATTATGTTCCACAGCGTACGCCGCCAGACACTGTATGGAAACGTTTTCAGAAAGATTTACCCCGACAGTGAGGCAAGCAATGGGCAAAAGTTTTGTATGCCAATTGCAAACACAGCGTTTACGATTTCGAGCGTTGAAGAAGAAAGAGTGCACTTATGGGTGTTTATTTACTTCGCAACGTTGAATCCTTGAAAGTCTAACGAACATTTTATCTTGATTGCGATTTCCCCCATTGAAAAGGTTATCATGGAGAAGTACAATAGCTCTACATACATTTCTTCATATCATAATTGAAATTTTTTTTCCCCCTACCTGGTCCTGTCTGAGCTGGTCGATCTTTATTTTACAAAATATGTTGGTTAAAATTTTGAAATGTAAAATTAAAGAAACATGTTTAAGAAAACTCCTATCATCTCATCCCTACGTTGTTATAAGCGAAAGTGTATTAATATTTTCGGCGTAAAACAAAATTATCTCTGGCATCTGAAATGCGGAACGCTAGGAGATATACAATTACTCTTTTTCATGTTTTTTTTTTATAAGAAACCAACATTACCGAATAGGTCGTTACGCCAAGCAAGAAGAATCATATATGTCCCGCAAATGTGATTCCTAAACAGTACTTTTAAACTGAAAAATCAACAGGTGATAACAAACAAGAGCTACTAATGAATTAATGTAAGATTATCACAAACGATCTATTGTAATGGGCTCCTATTTACTATGTGTCATTGCTTCGCTATATCTCTGTCTGCTGCAAGAATCTTCAAAACCGCTCACCTTCTAGTTCTGTCGTCTGTAAGTCCGTTGGATTGCGGGTGCTGCTTCACTTCAACCCAGTTTGGACATATAACGCCTCCTCCGTCCATGTGGAAGGCATACAATACTTTACAGGATATATCGTCCGTTGTCATTCGCATGATATGACCATCCCATCGTAGCCCGGAGAGTCTAAATCGTTATATGGCTTGAGCAGAGAAACATCCTCGGATACCAATGTTGTTGTCAGTAATCTTTGATTCAAGATATTTTTTTACAATTTCAAAATGCGATCACCGCGAGTTTGTATTATCTGCAACCCGTGATTTTGCGCCACCTACTCGATCCTCGGGTGTCTGTGGTATCAGTGTATGGCACGACTCTCTTATATACGTAAGTTAAAGTTATCCAAGTTTCCACCCCCAACATATAGCGCTAGATTGAAGATTCCTATTTTGTTCCTAGTATATTCCTGACGATAATAACCTTCGATAATAACACAAAGCTTTGCGAATACAATATTCATTAAAGTATGAGAAACTTCTTCTATGGCACTACAACCTCGAGAGGTATAGGCCTGCCATTTCTGGCTTCCGTGATTTGATTTTGAGGTATTTGATTTACCCGCAATAGGATAGTCAGTGCAGCGTACGGGAGAGTGGTCCGAATGAAATTCGATCCCCGGTTCTGCCGTATTAAACCTCCATTGGCCACCGAGTCGCTCCAAAATAACAAGAGCTCACAAAAACGATATGAACGACCAAGGCATTGGGATTATTAAGCTAATGATCTTAAGCTCATTCCCCAAACAAAATAAAAGTAAGTTCTGGAGAGTAAGTAAATACTACATTTATTTACAAGTAGTAAAATAAGCTAAGTAATAAAAATGAAAAAGTAATGGAAAGAGCTTATGTGAAAGAAACACTTACGCGAAACACTATCACGTTTCATCAGTATTTGAGTTTAGTTCCTAAGAATGAAAGGATATGGCCGACCAATTGTTTCTCTATTCTGCAAATGCAAAATTTCGTGCTTTTCTATCCATTGTCTAGTCTCAGCCTAAATAACAAACTTTTGTTTGTGTTCTTCCCTAAGGCTGTTTTGTTGTCCAACTCCACGACACTATTGTTCTTGAAATTCCTCCACCGTTGTACAGTTGGAAAAATCGTGAGTAAGAAAGACATGACACTTCCCACCACCCAGAAGGGCGTCCGTTTGTTCGCTCATTCAGCAAGTACTGAAGGCTCCCGCTCTTTTTGCTCCCGTCCCAAGACGATATTTACTTTCGCATTTCCTTTTGCAAGCCTTTGCAGTGAATGATCGTGTTTCAATGTTTTTATTTGCATGTTTTCGTTTCACGGGTTGTGCACAGACCGAACCGGTCGGCATGCTTTCGCTAGCTTTGGCTACGAGCGGGTTGATGAAGAAGTTACGGCCACTTCATGATGGCGCTTAAGCAGTGGGAATAAGAAACGTCGGGGCTGTCGGTTGGGATGGTAAAATAGAAAATCTCTGATCACAAACCGCCGTGAATTCTTCCGTCGCGTCAGTTTTTTTTCTTCTTGTTACGATTACCTTCAGAAGAAATGAGCAACAAATGGTTAACACTGAGCGTAATTAATCAAATGCTAATGCTGGGGATTGCTCTGTTCTGTAAAGAATGGGTAGGTCGTCAGGGCGGTCTAAAAGCCCTCTTAAAATGTAATCAATTCACTCTTTAGATCTTTGTATCCCGCTTATGTTAACTTGTTTAAAGATACGAAATTTATCTCTCATTATTTTACGCAAATTGGTTATCGGGAAAATAGATGTACTTCTTGTGTATCACTAAGGCCCCATTGCAAACTTCTTAGATTTGAAAGCAATATAATTATTTTACCAGCTCTTACATGATGTCATGTTGATGATAACCTTAACGCTGTTTGAATTGTCCCTGCCTCAAACTGTGTTGATTATTAATCTAACTGGTTTTCGCATTATGACTATGTTTGTGCCACGCAGAAGTCGATGGCTATCGGTTGGAATTTGGCTTCCATAAATAATAAGCTAATATTACCATATAGCAACAAATCTTAGTTTGTAAGCTGGCCCCCAATGTTGTTACTCGAACAAGCCATAGATCGTTGGCCATCTTTCGTTATCGTCATCCATCTACGGAATATCCGGCATATGGTTCAGGATGGTGATGTCCACCTCGTTGATACTCCCCGTTCACTCTTCGAGCCGATCAGTTTTCTTGATCGCCAAGTCTCGCCAAAGTTTCTGCTGAGCGAGCGTATCTTAAGTAAATTCCAACCCCAAAACTGACACGAGATGTTGGAGATTTGTTTATTGGTCTCTTGCTCGCGAAAAATCGATATAACGCAAACTGTGTGAGAGACATCACGATATAGAGATTTTAAAGCTGCGAGAGGAGATCCTATAAACCCTGTGGCACCATCTCGCGTGAAATACTGTCCGAATTAGCGGCGTGTTTGTGCGATTGGATGCTGTTGTATGGTGTGGACTCTTGCGTTGCGCCACCTTCGAAGGCAAAATGTAATCTCGCAAGCTCTACCGATGAGTTGTAAACCACCGAGTATAACCGAGCTGGCCAGCTAAATCTGGCACGGCATGATGTCGTCACAGGGCTGTAAAACTGTTTATACTAACATCAGCGCACATGTGGCGACTTTGTGGCGTGTGACATATCGCCGATAGGCGACCGGGCGCTGTAAGCTACGTCTGGTGGCGCACCTTAAGCCCACTTAACCAGATCGTCTTTGGTGACGTATAGTGCATCCGTTCGTATACGCACTTGATGTGTCGCTCGTGTCACATCACGTCACTCTCTCAAACGCACATCGAATGTGTCTAATCTTGCGGGATGCTGCAAAATCTGCTCTCACTCGCATGGCTGGGTCTGTGGGTGTGTGTGTGTATCAATCTTGAGCGCGAGCAGAAGCCGCCAACCTGCACGATGCCAATGTAGTATCAGTGCAAACCGTTTGGCGATCGGTCGGTACCAGTGAAGGCTCTCGTTATTTCGATCCCACTCACAGGTTGTTGCGTGGTGAAAATTTGTGCGCATCATTAATGATCATTATTTGCATCTCGGTGTGACGTACAAGTTACTTTACCGAAAATATTAATAAGTATCACTATTAGTAGATCGTGTTTATGGTGATGTGATAAGCCAGCGAATGCTGCAGTGTGAGAAAGCGTATAGAACCACACTAATGAAGGAGAGTTTAAGATAAAGAGGCGCTATCAAATCCCAAAGATAACAAAACAGGTTGTGCAAAGTGTGTCGTGGTGTTGCTAAATCAAACATGAGGAGAGGTTCAAGCGAAACAAATAAAAAGTGCCCAGCTAATACAATGTAGAGAAAAATCTGTCATAGTAGTAACAAACATCGATGACACCCAACGTTTGTTGTGTTGTTATGATCATGTTCAGTAGCATTCGAGTGGTGCCAGCAACTTTGTGAAGGTTTTTCTCAAATCTATTCCCCACGAGAGCGCCACGTCTCGTAGGTGTATTTTTCTCGAACGTTACTCAACGATTTGGCGTGAGATTTGACTCGAAACGGTTCTTGCGCGAATGGCAAAAGCGCACGCGAAGAGATCAACAGTTTTCGGTTTCAGTTTGTTGGCAATATTTTTAGTTGAAACAAACCGATAATAAGCTCATGGTCGCGAGAGCAGTTGGACAACCGCTGGTGTGAAAATGCAGAAAAGTGAACATATGACAAACGAAAAAAAAATTAAAATTGGACATGTTGTTTTCTTCGAAGAAAATAGAACTTGCGCGCCTCGGGTCGGTTTTTTTTGTTTTGAAGTCGTAAAAATATATTTCCCTATCGAAGAGTAGCTTATTCTGATGTGTTCAATGATGCGTGGTACGGCGTACGATCAACAATAGAACAGTATGGTACACCTTCTTATCTGTCAAATACCCGTTTAGCTGCCGACGGATTTGGGCATGCGTGTGTGTCGTCTTGCGGTTTGTCACGCAAGAATGGCATGAGGTCAAATGTGTGGAGCATCTCCTCATCTACCGCATGCACCTCTAAGTCATTCCGTGTTTACCCCTAGACGGTGTGGATTTTAACTGGGCGGTGCTGCGGAGTCCTAGAAGAATTTGTTTATGTTTACGCTCGCATGAACGCGCGCATTCACCCATATTCATTCGATCGCGATACGCGATTTTTCGCACGAACATTTTCTTCTGCCGTCGGAACCGTGCGTGAACACGATGCGTCTTCCACATAAACATTGTACGCATTGGCGTGAAACGAGGTGTGGTGCAGGTCTTGACCTTGGTCTCGTTCGACGCATCGAACGGGGTGGAATAGAAAACCCCGTTTGGGGGGTCGCAACACGGGTGGAATAATTGGTTCGCTTTGAAAGATGTTTCCGATCAGTACTGTTCTATTGGTTGGCGGGGAATGGAAAATGTGTCCCGACTGCGCACGACCCATTATTAGTCATAGAAAGTTGGAGCTATTTTTGAGCCAACTGTGCGATTGGAGTGTGTAGAAGGAGCAACGCCACTCTTGGAACTGGTGTAACATTGGCCATTTGAACGAGCACGAGTTTAGCTATGCATTGAGTAATTTTCACGATCGTAGTTTTCCATTCTACAGGTTTCAGCTCTACTGTGGTTATTCAATTATGCAGTGGCCACTAAACAAAAATTGATTATAATTGTAATGATTCTAAGATAAAGAATCGAGAAATCAAACATTATTTTCATTTGTTTTATGCGATCTTCCCCGTTCGAAGATCTCATGCAGTGTATTCGTTAAAAAGCATTTTCTTGCTCTGTGCTTCAATTTCCATCCATTTCTGCGTGGGTTTTTCTTCGTTTCAATCTAAAAATAACTTCGCACAAAGGTGTGTAAGGTAAAAACCGATGGAAGTACTTTCCGGCACGAGCACTCAGTTTACGTTAGGAGTTCTATTTGCCTTTTTTCCAATGTCTGCTGATCGTTTAGTACTCGGTCCTGTAGACAAAAATGTTCCTCTTCTACTTATTTCTGTATAATTCTTGTCTTTTAATTTTCTCATAAACCACATGTAACTCTGTCACCAAGTTTGTGGCGTTCCAACAAGTCATTGTCACTTAATGTTCCACCGCCAGCTTTTTCAATCGTGGCTTAAAGTGGCAATTTTTTAAACTGCATTTTAATGTGCGACTCCACCAATACTGGTGTTCACGCCTTTTGCGTTGCGGGATGTCGTTTCAGCTTCAATTTTTTGCGCTTGCATTCGAGATGTGGCCTGTATCGTGCAATAACTGAGGCGATGACCGCCAGAGACCTCGGGGTGTCATAAAAAGTGTGATCAATAATTAAATTCTCCCAGCGAAGATCGTCTTAGAGCTGTTGGGGTTCAGTTAGTTCTTCTGATTGAAGTCACAATTCTAGGTTAGGATTAGATATGAAACGACGAATAAGCTACTTTTCAATTAGATGTGTGAAACATTAAATAGAAATCGTTACCAACAGTACCTAGCGATGAGTGTGTTCCGATAGTGGAATTAAACAACAGTGGAACGCTTTTTTTTTAAACTTATATATCTATTGACTCCGGTGAAGATAACAAACTCTAATAAATCCTCCAAAAACGTCCATTGTGTGCAATAGAATGGCATCCAAAATGTCCCGCACTACACCAACGAAAGGAATCGTCGGGGGTCGGTCGGAAGGTTTCGAAGATTATTTGGGTGAGTGTAACCTATGCGTATACTTTCGTACGATTGCCCAATTTGCGCTACTTCGCTGCACTACTGCAACGTCTGTGGGCGGAACGTCACGGCGAAGCAAACGGAAGCACCATTTTAAAAGTGTTATTTATAGTTTTGTCCATTCGGGGTAATTAATTTGGAAATAATTCTACGGCGGAGAAATGTTGCCCAAGAACAGCAAGATATCTCTCACCTGCGCTCGACCATTCTACCATCAATCAACCCAAAACCCAACCAAATGTGCAACGCATCAACGGATGACTTGCTCCACTTTTCCGGTGCACATTGTCACAGTGACCGGGCACGTTGCAGCGTCCCACGTTGCCGTACTCCAGCGCCCGTGTCAAGTCAGCAAGGGCACCGGGGAATCAATATATTTGCATCTTTGCCGAGCCAACCCATCTTGAATGCGTATCAAATTGATCGGATGGCACCGTAACTGGGTCGTGATGGGTTTTGAATTGCACTCACTTTTTCATTTGCTGTCGATCGGGTTTTGATATTTATAGCGCGGAGGGGCATGTTGTTGAGCTCATTTACTAATGCGCGCTTCCAATTGAGGGTGTAGCAGTTAAGGTGCAAAGCGCAGTGGTTGTAAGCAAAAATATTCTTAAAAGGATACAATTGATTTGTTGTAAATTTTTATTTTTTTCTATTATTCTATTGTTATTTGCGTTATGTGGCTATATTTGAATTATTGAGTTCGATGATTGTTTTACAAAGTTGGGGAGAAGTAAAAGATTGCTTCTAATATTTTTTTCGGATTATATAAAATATTTTTGTTCTAAAACTTAAATAAAATAAAAGCAAGAGTCATTTTGCTGATATTTTAATTCTATAATTGAAGAAATAATACCTAAAATATGAGTGTATAGAATAATATTCCAAGGAGACTCATGCTTTGGTGGTTCAACCCAACCAAATGTCAATATGTCAATAAAACAAACGTGCCACCACTTTATCGGTCCCCGTACACGTTCGTTATCGTCTGACGATGGTGCCCTTCATGCTCCCCATGAAGGGAATGCGTAAACAATCAAGAATAAGAACTCAACTCACTCAACAGCAGCACCAGTGTGGGCCTACCAACACAACCCCCTGTTCTCAAATCGTCTATAACATATATGATTCCATTAACAAAAATCTTCTTCCACGTGCGAAACCGAACCACCTAACCAGCCACGTATTAGAGACATTCCGCAAAAGTTCGTCATCAGCGGTTGGTTGGGTCATCTTCCGTTTTGTGGTTTATCGTTCGTTTCGAAGCAAAAAAAGCAAGAAACATACCCTACCAGAAACTCATAGTGGTAGTAATCGGCCCGATTGTGCTCCCCGTATCTATGTTGATTGTGTTGGGTAAAAGACATCCATATAGCGTCGCTGTTTTTTCCTCCCCGTGCGATTTAACGCGAATGGAAAAAGAGCATGAGACAGCCACGAACGGGAAGATCGCGTTCCGTTGAGCTGGTGAAGGTTTCGCGATGCGCCAGTTGGTTGACGGTCGTCACCGGGGAAGCCTGGAATTCTGAAACAAACGCCTTTTGGCTTCTCGTCTCGTAACGGTCGCAGTGAAAGCCGGTGTTGTGAAGCTCACCCAGTGCATTGAGTTTTCGCTTACTCATCAACAAACGTGTCACTTTTTGCGGGGCGAGCATTGTACTGTCCTAATCGCACTGATGCGTGATCCAAAGATGGAAGAAATAACGTACGAAAGTGTGGAGGAGAACTGTCAAGATTTCCTCGGTATGTCTGGTGCGCAAAGTGTGTCTATGGTGCGATCGATCCGATCGAGAAACCGTGTGACTGGAACTTGTCACTCGGTCCAATGCTCCAGTTTTACTTTCTGCATTATTCATTCCCTTGCTCTAATAGTGTTTCGTTTTTTTTTCTTTCTCCCTCGACTCTTCCAGATGCACTACTTGCCGACCTTCAGAACACGGTTCCCGGTCACAATCAGCAGCATGGGGGTGGTGGAGGCGGCTCATCTGTTCCCGGATATGGCAGTTTGAATGGGGTCCGGAACAAGCAACAGACCAGTCCCATACCGGTAGGTAGTAGAAGCCACTGTACGATCAGTGGGGATGCACGTCATAACCTAGAAAACACACAAAAACCTTAAGGCGGTGGTTCATTGAGAGTAATGCTCCCGTTAGTCAGGCGCAGGGCGACGGTTGCTCACGATGACTGCGTGTACACAAGTGCATTCGCGACAAACAAACACTGCATACGATGCAATTCTCGAATGCGCGCGCATGACGAAAACGGAGATCCCGCACACACGCCGCCGCACTCCGACTTCGGTTTCGGTTGCAGTTGCAGTACATTCGCGCCGTTCTCTTGCTCCCGATGGTGATGCTTACCGCTCTGTCCACTTTGTCAATGCCACAGAAAGTGTGCGTGGTGCAACGTGCAAGTGCAAGTGTGTGAGGCTTGGTGCTGTGTGCGGTCTCTTTGAAACGTGCGCTCCTGGTACCGGACTTACATCGAGTCAGCAATACTGGCCGATTGGTAGCAGGGAAAAAATGCAAAACAAAACTACACACCCACACTAATCTTCTCGTGCTGTGTAAAAGGCAGTGGTGGTCAGTGAATTTATGAGGATTGTGGAAGTCTTTCTTCGATGTAACGATGTGTGGTTAATTATTGGTCATTGTAGGCCAATTCGTTCGTTAATACGTTTAACAAGATGTGATTATACGCAGTACAATCAATTTGTATCTCTTAGCTTATTTTTGTTTAGTAATTATTGGAAGAATTTTTCGATCAACACAATTTCATGAGTAGCTTAACATATTGCAGGTTATTTTATTTAAAACGTAGATTACAACAAAATTCAAATACCACACGAAAAAAAAAACTCAAAACTTAGAATACCACTTACTGATAATGCTGCTCTGTTGATAAAAAAGGCACTCGGAACTAAGATTTCCCCGAAACGGTGTTACATATAGATGAATGAATCAGCCGAGCGCCTTCTTAGTATTGAGATAATTAGCGAAGTAGAACATTCCGTCTAGACGTGCACACGTGCCTAACACCAAAGACACTTGCCAATATGTATGTTTGATTCACACAGCAAACGCATTCTGTCGGGACAAGCACGACGGGAAGGAAAAAAAGGTAGATTGGATGACAGACATTTTCGTAGTTTCGTCCGTACGATGGATTAGCTGTGGTGGATAAATCTGTCACCAATGACGGCCGGTTGGATGTGTTCCAAAGGGTGTCCCTTTGCCTTTGAAGAAACCGCCAAATTAATTGATTTTACCTTTCGCACTTTGGTTGTAGGATAATTTGCGTGTGCCAACTAAATTAAGACACTTTGGAATAATGTGTTCTTTCCTTACTTATCATTACAGCAAACATATCAAAACACGCAATCGAAAACGGTCACTGAAACGCGTGCCACTAACGGTTATAATGGCTCGCTACCTAGGTCGACGACACCGCACAACTCCTTGCCACGATCGAGCACACCACAGAAACTGCAAACCTCCGCATCCGGCAACCTTTCCGAATTGGACTCACTGCTGCAGGATTTGAGCAGCGCTCGATACGGCAATGTCGTCGAAAAACGTAAGCAACCGATCACCTCTCTTCCCGTTCTTGATCGTCCACTAATTGATTGTTTCTAATTGCAGAACCTAATAACGCCATCGTCACTAGTCCATCTCCGTATGCCATTAATGATAGCATTAAGCGACCGTCGGTAGACAGCTTGCTGGAGGAGCTAAGCAATGCGCATTCGAACCCAATATATGCGGTTCCGCACGGGTGAGTGGATTGGATGTGACGCATGTCGTCTGATTTAGCGAATCATTGCACATCCTTAGTCTAACCGGGACCGGGTTTATGTTCGCTCCCATTTTAGGAATCAAAATGCAAACCAACCGGGACGGCAAGTCACGATAACGGTACGTGAAACGACCACAGAAAAACTTACCGGTACACCAAGCGCTCAGTATCAAAATCAGTGTAAGTACAGTAGGCATAATGGCTATTTAGGTTTATTGTAGAAAAAACAACAAATTTTCACTTATTAACCGACATGATCAAGCTCATTTGAATGCAAAATAATTCAATTTAGTTAAGTGTTAGTTAGCAGTGTTGGAAGATCGCTTGATTACAACTGCATGCCCTTTATAGTTGAAATCAATCGAACTTCTAACATACGCTACTCTTTTATTATAAATGTATAGATGGCCATTTTTAACCGTTTACAGAAACATCAACCAAGAAATTTATTAGAAAATTTGGATTCATGTGCAAAATTTTAAAAACCACAGGCGCTTAAGATTTAACAATTGTAATATAGAACTTATTTTGCTAATAATAGTATATTTAAAAACATTATTGCTATATTTTTTTAAATATTAAGTAGAAGTTTAGTTTACTTTTTAATGATTCACTTAAATGTTCAATCATTTGTAATGTGCTCTATATGTGTGCATCTATACCCCCCAACTCAACGAAACATTCGTAAACGCCTGCAATGTATGCAAACCGCATAGCACGATACATTCTTTCGTACAGTTTGTCGCCACCATTGAATTTAATTAATTTCTCGCCATTTTCCACGATTTGTCTCCTCTCTCATTCAGTGTATCAACAACAGCTGGCCCAAAACGAATCGCACACTTCGTCGGCCACGAAGGAATTGGACGATCTGATGGCGTCACTGTCGGATTTCAAGGTAAATTTGGTTGCGCTTTATTTACGTTTCATTTTCTTTGCCTTTACAATACAAAAAAACTGCACACATTCAAATGGCATTCGAACGCGTGGTTGGTTCTGCCCCTATTGCTTTGCCTTGTTTTATCGAGATGAAAGTGGGAGGCAGTTTTTCATCGGGCTAAGATTAATTACACCGTTGGAGGTGGTGTCTTTTGTGGGTGTTTCCATGTTGAACACAGTTGCACTCGAATACGTAACGAATGTCTTTTGATGATTTTTTTTTTTAATTTGTGGGCTTATAGTTGAAGAAGTCACGTTCCATCTTGGCATGCAGGTAGTTTTACAATGGCGTAAATGTTAGACCCACGGTCAAGTTCAGTGGGCGGGTGTGCTGAAACACCATGCGCCTCCATGTAGTGACAGTTTTATGACAGTTGCCTGTCGACGCGTTTCAGTTGTACGATTTCGTTACATTGCAGACCGTTGCGGAAATTCCACTGCAAGTTTCACCTGTTAATCTGTGCCCCAGTTCATTAGCAATGCCGTTACGGCCCCAGTTATGGAGCGGAAATGTGCAGGGTTAGTTCACTCTATGGTGTACAGTAAATGAAACGCCCTTTGGCACTTGCGCTTGACGTTTGATATTTGACTTCATTTTGTGATGGTCTTTCCGTTTGTCTGGTTGGTTCGATGGTTAGGGCCCGTTGCCAAAGCGCTCAAACGCTTAATCTTTCCATGGTTCGGTACGCTTCAATCAGTGCCTTTGAATGATCTTCATTCCAACGTGACGTGTTTGTGATACTGTGATTGATTTAGCGTATTATAATTGAAAATTCCAAAATAAGCTGAAACTGCAGAAACTGACATTGCGCGCAAGGTCTTTAAAGAACCTACGCACCATTCCCACCTACGATACCTTGCAGTTTGCTTTCTTTTTTCTATCCTCTAGCTGCATATAGGTGTTTCATACATTATTTTCTAATTTCGATTTTTAATTAGACAAACATCACTGACACTTGGTTGTTTCAGCAGTCGGTTTGGTATTGAAATGGACTCTGTTGGCAATGACTCTTCTGCTGCTAAAACCGTTGCATTAGCAATAAATTATTGTTTCTAATTTTATCGTGCCACTCGGTTCTCATACGAAAACATTAAACGTACGTTGCATGGAACCATAACTTGTTCGTACAAGGAGGAGTCCCATAGGCCTTTATTATACGCGAACCACCGTGGAAGGTTTATCCCACGACCGTTCTGTCCACCCGATGCTGTGCCGTCATAATTATTTTCGATTTATTTACGTTCCCGGTACCGGTGGTTCCGCATCCCAAAAGGCACAGGGTAAGAATAGACCCCGGCCATGAATGGCAGAATAGGAGGGCGCTCGTGAAGAAGGTCACGATTGATCATCGGAGGGACGCGGTGGGTAACCGGGCCGTTGCTCTGTGTGCTTCCTTCCAAACGCAGAAACGACAAATTCACTGCCAAGTAGTGTTTTGTTAGCACATCTGTTTGTGAGAGGAAATTTATCACGATCACTGACCGTTGCTAACTTGACGTTAATGATTGCACTAAATGTCTGTGGCGAGAGAACTGTTGTCAGATTAGCTGTCGGTTTCGATGAAATAGGCATGAATTCAGTACCACTTCGTGGACTGAATCGCGTGCAACGGTCCAAACATTTGTAGGGACTGTTTATGCTAATCTGTTTCACCAAACATTTTATTGTTCATCTTGTAGACTTTTGTTTGACAGTCGACTAGCGTATTGAAGACGAAGGATAATTACAGTGTTGCGAAGCGAGTACGGTGCTATTTACTTCTGAGGTTTTAATAATAAGTACATTGGAGAAAAAGGGGATTGTACTGGCAGTTTCTTTGCAACGATATACTTATACGTTTTTGACAATTAAAAAATGGCAAAGCGTTAAGGTTTTTGAGTCAATGAAAAATATAATGCATTAGTTATATAGAGCCTTAATATTCTGCTTTACACGAACACGAATATTGAAAAAAGGGACTTTATAGAATTAAATATTTGACCTTTCATATATATTCCTTTCATTTCGCTTGTTATCATGCATCATTCTTCGTTCGCAATAATTAGGACAACGATCCTATAAATAATGTTTTGATATTATTGCACACATTTCCAATAACGCTTGTGTTCTGTGTTTGGCGGCGATCAAGCTCTGCACTTCTAATTCACGTAATGAACTTGCGCTTTTCTATACATTCCTTCTGGCTCGCAACGCCATTAATCTCTCGAAATATATCCTCCAGCTTTGTTCCGGTGATCCCATTTTTTGTTTTTTCTTTTTTTTTTTCAAACCATTGCAACCCCTTCTAGTTGCGCTGGTCATTTCCGCGCGATGGAAAGGAAATGAAAACATATTTTCATACTACTATCGAATATAAATAAATCATTCGCCTGTAGTAAAGCAGTTCCGCTTCGACAGCTGTACAGAGTTTCCAAGTATTGACTGCCATACATTTTCATGGCTGAGGGAAATATTTTCACAAATGTTTTTCCCTATCCTTCTGTAAACCATTTTGGCTGAGGCAACTGCATTAGTAATTCATCAGATTGTGTAGTATTAGCGCAATACGCAATACGCCTAATCTTTTAAATTATTTTCCACCAAACGATATGACAACGTATCAGAAATACAAAAATTAATTAAGAATGCTAGTAACTTTTTGAACGAGTCGGGTGACCATGCACCTTTAAACCGGCTCGGGTGACAGATGACAAGTTTTGGTTGAACAAGGTTTTGGACGCAGTGGATGAAAAATCATTTCTTAAATGTGAAACCTTGACTGAAAACCGGAACCGAGACGCAGAAACGAACCTCGCGCGACCTCGAACTTGCGTGTGGACATCTTAATAGACATCAATTGAAATGGATCCGATATATCATTTGTAGTTTGTAAATCTTTCTGCTACAGCACCACAATCCTCCGACCACCAGATACGGTTGAAAACGGTTAGCCTAGCCGCACCAGAAACAAGCGAACGAATGAATTCCCGCTTCAGTCACTTGTGCTGTCGTCGTTTAGATACTCATTTATTATGGCCGTTGTTTGGTTGGGCTTTATGTGTTTTTCTTCACGTTCCTGGTCGTGCAACGAAAGCGTACCACTCCACACATTAATTAACGGGAGCAAAATTTGCAAACGGCCATCGGCAGACTCACGCTGTCGGGTTCGCTTCGCCGTGGTCTAATTCGCGTGGTTGTAATATTAATTTTATTAGCCATGCCATCATTATAAATGACGAGATGAACTGTGGATCTTATAGAGAAAGATAAACCAAATAAGCTGCATAGTTTTGTCAAAGTATGAACATATTTTTCACTAACATTAAATTAAGATTAAATTGATCGTATTCCTAATTTTAAACCGTGGACTTCAGTATGATTTTTTATTTGTCTTAACGTATACCTGTGAATCTTTCAACAATGTTTCACAGATTTACGATACTACTGCGAAAACCACCTTTGCCACTTTACAACGAACCGCCTACGCGAAGCACGCAGCTAATTATTGCGGCTATTAAATTAAATATGTCAAGAATCGTGAAAGAGTCGCGAAAACTAGTCGTGCAAACTAGTTCTAGCTTTCGTTAGAAAACCAACCGTAACATCCCTTCGAGGTGACGCCTTGTTGATTTGTGAAATGATTCGCCGCAAAAGCGACCGGTGGTCGGTTGGTGCACATCAGTGGGAACGATCTGCAAACAAATTACAAGCGAGATGTACACAGGTCTAAAAGGTGTAGAACGACTCGTTTCATTCCAAGCTGCATTTTGTGAGATGTGTTTTTTTTTCTTCTGTCGTTTCCGCATGACCAACGTATGATGTCATGCGCACTCTAGTGGCATTGTTGGTTTATATTGTTCTTTTGGGGCAGCGATACGTTACAATGCGTCCGAGCACGTGGCAGTCCGCCCTTCCACACTTCCCAAAGAAAGTGCGAATCGCGATCGTCCCATTGTACGGGCGGAAACAATTGTTGTTTGGCATGCAATCCGGTGGGTGGCCTTTTTCGGAAGGATACCGCAACCCGTTTAAGGGAACGAAAAAGAGGAACAGAATCGTGCACGCGGACGTGTGCATTTATCCTTCCCCGAAGGGCGTGGAATTGTTGTGCAATCGATTAAACCTACTGCCTGCACATTTACCTACCGGATAGTGCAAGTGTTTCGACCAACGTTTGTATGTTAGTATGATCGATTTGTGTTTCTTCGCATGTACGACCCTGAAATGATGGCGCTTGTAAGACGAAAAAGGGCTGCTAAGTACCTTCGTAAACAAGAGTTTTTAGCGAATACGTGCCCGTGCGGAACAAGCTTCAGTTGCAAATCGATGAATGCAATCATGATGACGGTGACGATGATACGAGCCGGTCGAGAGTGTTCATTTTGCGCATCGTCTTCGCTTGATTAGCGAACGCTTTGAGTGGGCCGATGTGTGGCGGCACGTTGTCTCATTGTGACAGGGTCAAAACTGCGGTTAGTCCGATGGAAGATAGGGTTTATCTGTCTGCGGATCCTCATGCAACCCTTTGAGAAGGTGTGTGCGTGCCTAAGTATATTAAATTAACCCAAACTTAATGATCTATATTCAGTATAGTCGAAGGACGATAATTTACAATGTGAAATTATTATCATTTTTGCTCTAAGTTTAAATTCAAAGCAATTTTTTCTAAAATATATTGTTGAGTGATATTACTTTTCGGACTGTTTACATGTTGCAGTTTTTTTTAAACTTTCATTCAACTTGTTATTATATTTTGCATTATTCGTACACCACATTGTGTCCACTTGGTGTGCCATACAAGGGTTCCGTAATGTGCGTAAATTATTACATTTTGCGCATCAAAACTTGAACAACCACGCCCGTGGCGTCTCGCGTGAATGCAAATCCGCCGACATGTGACAGAGACCGATAGAGAGCATTCGTCATACGATACGTTTGAATTGTCTGTAATATGGCACAATTTATAGATAGCCCGTGCGTTGAATGACTCATCAGCACCGTCTCGCGCCGTAGAATGTTGTTTTGTTTCGATCAGTTGATAAAGGGGTGTGTTATTTTAAAAACAATGTTTGATAAGATGTAATCCTGCTAAGGGTGTTGATTTTTGGTAATTAGTCAATCACAATAATTAATCAAACAAAGGAGATTTTATAGATTATAATCATATTTATCATAACAAAACAATCTATTGATTTGTTTAATGATGACGGTTTTTCGCCATTCCAACAATCTATTGATTTGTTTAATTATGACGGTTTTTCGCCATATTGTCAGCTCCAATTGTCATTGTTAAAGTTCAACATTCACATGGCATTTTCCCATTAATAAAAAAGTACAATAAATAGAAGCTTCCATTAAGAAGATTCGCGCTTTAAACTCTGTCAAATAAGGGTTTAAAATGGGGTGCTGTTTGTTCAACATTAGCATGCACCATATGCTGTTCCAATTACTATGTTGATCGCAATTGCCATAAAGAGATTGAACGAGCCACCTACAAGATCCCAACATGGCTTATGGGTCAATCGGATCGGTGATTTAGGATGGGGCGATGCCGAAGTTTTATGACGCAGATGAGGACCCTCATCTTACATCAATCATTTTTCGGACGACTACGTGCTACCGGGACTACTCTATTAACAGACTCGAGACCAGTGGCTGGCAAAGTATGGCTCACTGAAACATGTAATATGACTCTTTGTCTATGCTAACTTTGCTGAAATGTCACCAACAATTTTAGTTGTATTTCAACCATATTGATTTGCAATAGAAATAGAAGAATAAACACCTTTTTTCACGATTTTTTTTGAGAATTTTCTAAATCGATTACGATCCTTTGCCTCGGTCACCTTGATCTTGTGTCAAATAATATGTTAGATAATATACTAACAGGACTAAAACGACTTTTAAACAATTACTAGTTTTTAGTAATAAATTACCAACAATTCAAGAACCCGTACTTCATGTGTTCTGTATCCAGCATTGTTCCTTCACCAATACAAGAAAATGCAATAAATATCAATAAAATTCAAGAATTTAGTAAATAAACAAGTCAACTATCAATTCAAAGAACTTTCTGGATACAATACCCAATATAATCTGAATATTCAACACATAACATAAACGTGAGTGTCAAATATCAAAGTTTGGTTGATTGAAACACCATTCTAGTAAGGTAAATATATAATACTTGATCTGATCTGACAGGACATATGGCAACATCGTTTCTTTGATCTACGAGAACTTATTTGTTTGGCAAAAATGTTCTGAGATCATTTGATCTTTTACAGAGCGACATGATGTGATCACAAAATTATGAACATTTCTCGTCACTACTCCATCCCATATATATTTTTGTAATGTTTAGCTCTTTGCTCCAAGAAGTTTGTCGACCACTGGACTAGACGAATGGTTTTCAAATTATTTGAAAACCATAAAAGAGCACGCTGATCTGGTCTGCTTCACCGCCAACGCATTTCGCATATTCTATTGATCGATGGTACCAAATCGATCTTCTCTTATTTTTTTACCATCAACCTCCAGACGACGAAAATGTGAACAAAAGTCTGTGTCTGTTTTTACAGTCTCAGCAAATAGTGAAAGGTTTAAAAAATGCTTACATTAGGATCTACTTCTCAATGTGTCACCTAAAGTTAGAAAAAAAATTATTAATGATATATCATTACTACTTGATCGTCTACGTCTGGATTAAGTTAAAATTCACCTGACTCTTAATGAAGACAAATAAGGGAATGATTTCTCAAGTTTAGTTTTCCCACAAATCTAAATTGCGTACACTAGCCGCTACAGGGTTCAATAGGGTCGAACCGAATTACACATTCCAAAGCAAATCGGATGTCTGTTTTTCAATTTTAAGGAATAATAGCTTCCCAATCTCCTCAAACATTGCCATCAATATCAAACACCCCAAACGCTGATGAATGAACATGTTGCTGTCATTCCTTTGCCCGCTTCTAGTTAAACGTTAAACCCCATACGAAAAGTACAGTGTGTGTGTCTTTTTTTTAACCTCTGTATTTTCCGACATTTGAGACAATCCCCAAACCACAGTACACACACATGCATGTTTGCGTAGTAGCACACCGCACAAATACACTGCGCTTGTTTTAGTGTATGGTGTGTGGCGCACGATCGCATCCCCATCGCGCTGGCTGCACACGGCGCGTTACTATTTTTCCGGCTCATGGGCAAACCACGATCGGACCGACATGAGTGCAAAAGATATGGGTTTAAAGGTGGAAAAACGCGGCAAAAATTGTGCCGCAACAAATCGCGGGGGTACGATCAGTGAAAGAGGCCGCACGTCGTCGCAATGGCAGCGGGAAGATTTTTGGGTCTTGAGAAAGTGGACAAAACCCGTACAAAGGAAAGAAAACTTGCAGAATGAATTAATGATGGATCGAATTGGGTCTCCGAATCCAACGAAAAGAGCTTGAAATTTTTCCATTGCAGAAGTTCGTCGCACTGCTAGATGTGACAATTTACCGAAGGATTTCGGTCGGCGAGTTCGATTTGAACGGATTTTTAAAAATAGGACGCCTTCGTCAGCTCCATTTCTAAATAAAGCGTTGTGTTGTTAAATCATATTTGTTATGGTTTCCATTCGTTGGTTCGTTTAGAAACAGAACCAGGCTGCATGTAGCTGGGTGTCGGAGCGACGCATTACCCATGGGCATAATGTAATGTACTTCCTTATCATTTAAATTGCTTTCACATGATCACAACACATTTCTAGTGTCGATGCCAATTGCTTTTTAACTGACAGAGGTTATCACTCACACGCCCTGTGATATTATCGCAAACAGCTTAGTAAATGATAACCATAAAGTATATGGAATTGTGCTTCATACCTCGCTTCCCAGATGATGACGTGAGCGTTGGTTTGGCTCGATTACAAAAAGCATTACACGAATAGTTCAAGTGCTCCTAATAAAAGCTTTTTGCTTATTTCCACTGAAATGAAACTGATTAGAAGATTATAATTTGGTCCAAATCGGGCGCTCTTAAACTCTCGAGCGGGAATCTGTTTAAAATCTTTACCACCACCAACGCATTCGGCCGAATGGTGATGAGTGAAGCGATTGCATTCGAAAAAATGCTGTGCTCCAACGCCAAACAATAAACAGAGTCCCGGGGCGTTCAACAATTGCCGAAAAAGTGGGCAAAAGCACACATTTAAACCGTCTCGATCGGTTATCGCACCTTCCAATGTTGCTCTATCGATCGATTAAATTGAAACATGCGAAAAAAAACCTCCTCAAATCTTTCTCCGGAATCCTGCCCTGTCTGTGGTTGTGCATTTCCTTCTCCCTATCTGTTGCCCTTGAACGTAAAACCATTTTTCTAGCTCTTCTCCATTTGCAAATGCGTGTAAAAACAATCCCCCTTCGAATCTGCTCCCAACGCATGTGAGCGGGGGGTTCCGCTGTGTTGTAGAGCGTCATCTTCTATTATAACTATTCGATTGCTTCGTCAAAAAGCAACGCCACACACAGGGAACTGTGTAAGCGCCAGGCCGCGAAATTGAACACCCCTTAGCGCGTGTGTCTGTGTGTGCAGTTCGCTCCAAACGGTGGTTTTTAAAAGCGGCTGTAAACGGTACCGCACACGCCACGATCATCCTCCTGTTGCCCATTTGCGACTTCTAATGGAAAAAGAAACGGTACGAGTGGGAGCGAGAACACACGAGAACGCGGGTACGTTACATGTCTCTCTGTGTGTGTGTAAGTGTTTGTGGGGGTGATGGGGTGCAAAATACCACCATCTCATCATCGACGCCATCGCACGCGTCCCGTTACCATCCTGCGACCGACGGGAGGCAAACAGGGTGGTAATAGTAGTAGATCGTATGGATGGCACTGCTCAGTTCACATTGGGACCGCATCGCGGCAACACCTATCTGACGAGGAATACTTTCAAGCGTCGACTTTCGTCCAGTCATCCAGTTTCGTTCGTTCGCACGACGAGAGAAGGTTCGTCCTTCGTGTCCAGTAGCGCAAATTAATCGAACTGTTCCCTCGCAAAGGTAATTGTTCCACTTAACGACTTTTGGTGTTTTTCAAACTTTCGCCCACAGATCAGTGCCGGGACCTCGCATCAGCACCAGTCGGTGACGGATTACGCGAAGCCAAACCAGGGCACCTCGCACTACCAGAGTACGCTGACGACGGTTTCGACCACCGAACATTTGCCACCGTCGTCCGATCAGCTCGATTCTATGCTCGGCAACCTCACCGCCGACATGAGCCGCCAGGGTGTGAACACAACGCAGAAAGGTTGCTGCAATGCCTGCGACAAACCGATCGTCGGGCAGGTGATAACGGCGCTCGGCAAAACCTGGCACCCGGAGCACTTTACCTGCAGCCACTGCAACCAGGAGCTGGGCACGCGGAACTTCTTCGAGCGGGACGGCAACCCGTACTGTGAGCCGGACTATCACAACCTCTTCAGCCCGCGGTGCGCGTACTGCAATGGACCGATCCTGGATGTACGTGTAGTGTGCCAACGATCAGATACTGCCGGGTAGCAATTCTTCCATGTTCTTTGTTTGCTCTCCTTCACAGAAATGTGTCACAGCGCTCGAGAAAACGTGGCACACGGAACACTTCTTCTGTGCCCAGTGTGGCCAACAGTTTGGCGAGGATGGATTCCACGAGCGCGACGGTAAACCGTACTGCCGCAACGACTACTTCGACATGTTCGCCCCGAAGTGTAACGGTTGCAACCGGGCCATCATGGAGAACTACATCTCTGCCCTGAACAGCCAATGGCATCCAGATTGTTTCGTCTGTCGGGTAAGTTCGCGAACGAGCGTGGAGTAGTTTTTGTTTAAACGAGTTTGTTGTTATTTTTCTTTCCCTACGGCGCTGAGTCGCTAAGATCAGGTGAACAAGCGATTATTTGGTCAATTTTGTTTGAGATGGAGTGTTCCAGTAGTTCAGTAACCGATTTTATTTATAGGACTGCTCGAAACCGGTCACCGGCAAGTCGTTCTACGCGATGGAAGGCAAACCCGTCTGTCCCGGGTGTGTTGGCGCCGATGAGGACGAGTAAATAAGCATCTAGCATAGTAGCATCGCACGATTTTCTCTCTCTCCGTGTGGCAGACCGAGCAGTGTGCGTTGGTCGTATCGATGTGCCGATGAAACGCTTTAAGACGGACACGTTGTTGTAGTAGCAATGGCGAAAGGATGGAACTTATCACGAAATGATGCAACATCCGGTTAAAGGAAAAGTGGCCCCAATGATCCGGTGATGATTGGCATCGGTGTGTTTAAAAATAGCCCGGTTGCGACCCTCATCGGTCAGCCGGTTGATTAGTGGCCGGTCGAAACTCCATCAACATCAACACGCCGTCATACCACTTCATCTGTCCGTTCCTTACCTCAGCACCGTGACCGATCGTGCTTCGCGGTAAATCAATCGACCAACGCAACACGCTCGGCACGTCCACTCCGGAATCATCCGTCCTGCGATGCTGAAAACCCGAGATGACCTACATTTTTTCCTGTCCTTAAACACACACACGAATAACACACGCATCGGCCGTTATACTTCCCAAAACGCACCGTGCGGACATCATCAACACGGCAGCAAGTTTGCAACTATTTTCAGCCACTGTCTGCGATGTGTCACACACGCACACACTATCCCGCCATCCCATCAGTATCTGTACAGCTGTAGCATTTTTCCCCTTCCGAAGGTCATGCTTCTTAGTGTCCCTTGCCCACACTCGCGACGCACAGCAGAAAAGCGGGGTCCTTTACTCACTCATGACAACAAGACAAATGGCGCCCGTAGACAGAATGACGCCCAATCTAACCATCTTGAAGAGATGGATGATTTACGGATGCGACTAAAGCGACTGACCACCACATTACAGTTGGACTACCGAAAGAAAGCAAACGAACCCCAAACAAAAACCACACGCGCACTGGCTTACGTTGTATTTTTTAGCTAACAAATGGCTTTACGGGAGGAAGAAGTATTTCAAAAGCGTCCCTTTTTCAAACTTTTGATTCTAATATATTGTTAAATGTATATTGTAAATAAAGAGCGATATTAAACAAGACGATAATAAAAAAAAAAAACAAAACAAAAAAACCCAAAACAAAACACAAATTTTGAAAACACACCGCAAAACACGGCATGCGTTTATCACGCGTGTTCGCTGGCGGCCTTGAAGCACGACGTATGTTTGCATGCGTGTATGGCACATTTGTACGGTGACCTTTTTCGTTTTTTGCTTTTTTGTTTTGGTTTTTAGTCACCCAGAACGGATGACATCATCCTGCCTAATGGGTGACGTCATGGAGATGCCCTAGACAAATACGCACACCCACCCACCCACGGGTTTAGTGGAATCTCCCACTGATGGACACAAATTCTACGAGCCACCAGACGTCTCCATCGGGTGCAATAGCTATCAGACTTACTGTTTACTCTTTCGGAATGACCCGTACAGAAAGAGAGGGAGAGAAAGTGATTCCCTCACACGGTTTTATATTCCAGGCCGGGATGACGTAATATATGCCCGGCACGGGCTAACCAAGCGGTGAACTAATTATTATGAGCTGTTGAAGGATGAGAGACTGTTATTATCTGGACATGGACCACCAATCAGTCTTCGGGTTGAAAGTGGTCTAATTATGGAGTCTTTTTCATCGATGGCGATTTAGTGAAATTGGTGTCGATTTGTTGAAGCACGACAAAGATGCAACATCAGCGCTCACACCCCTCACACAGGCCGGTATCGATAAACTCTGGGCAATGGCATGATAGCAATTATGTCATCATCGGAAACGGGGCAATAGTAATTGGACCAGGCGGAACTAAACCCGTAAAGAGTTTCTTATCATCATATTACATTGTGTGTGTGCATTCGTTCCTCACCCTTCTATGTTGATTGCATCAACATGAGATGGGTGTGAAATGTTTGGCCAGAAATGTTAGAACATGTTCGTGTGGTTCTGTAAGGAATATTTTTGTGAATCTTTTTCACACCTCCACACCATGTGTGTGAGTAATTTGCAAGTAGCCAACAACACCTTCACGTCTATTGATCAAACAATCAAATGCAAATGCTCTTAGGATGGTTTATGAGGAAGAAAAATATTATTCATTTAACTTTGATCATTATTGCTACGCTGTACAACGAGACTAAACAATCTTATCGACTTGAAAGACCTTTGTGGACAAATGAAAATTATAAAATGACCTTCGCGTATTAAAACAAAACTACCTTTTCCGCACGTAACCACGTCCCTACAAAGCGTATGGACAGGGTTTTTGCTATTGATCGCTCGCAACGTTTGGCAACGTTCGGTAGATTCAAACGAGCGAGAGAAAGCGAGAGAGAGAGATAGAGAGAGAGAGAGAGAGAGAGAGAAAAATCACACCACCCTCTCTAATAGTGCTGGAGGGTCCTAAAAATACGGTTCTGCCAGTTTGTAGCAGAACATTCGCCCACCCGCAGGCGATCACTTTGAAGCAAAAGATCCGCGGTGTTGACAACTTCCGACTTTTGAAGTGTGGCCAAGAGAGAAGAAACACCACACGTCTACCCCAGGACGGAAACCAGATTTCGTCCGGAACTGCGGTGGGTGGGAAAATCACTTGCCTCCCACTCAATCCGATCTGATATTGGAGCGTAAATTAAACCGACGCGCACACACTCGTTTGGATTGCGTGTGTAAGTGTGGTTTAGAAAAAAAACACACATAATTTCCACCTAAAAACCGTGAGAATGGAGGATGGAAAAGATTGAAAACCAACCCCCGCTGGTGGATATTTATAGACGAACGAAAGATTTTGTTTTCATGCTCACTCATTCACTTATTTGGCATTAGTCGTTGGACGCTTGCTACAAGTTTAAAACCCCCGCACTTAAATGTACAGGTTTGCCTCTGTTGTAACCCTCGGCCAGAGCTACCATTTTGAAGGGGTTTTCCTTTTTTCACCGAAACATTCATCATTTTCTTTTCTTATGATTTGATCCAGCTAACGGTAGTTTAATTTTCCTTCCAAAGCGTGAACGGACGCAATATTTTTTCCCCCAATCGAGCATTTGGTAGGGTCAAACGACGTTAATCTGTGTGACATTCTTGTTATCCTTGATTGGAGAGGTCAAGTGTGAACGGAAACACGGTGCTAATGGCACCAGTGGGAGTAATTTTATTGAAATTTTATAATGTGTTAAATGTCTGTTCCAATTGTTTGACTATAAAACGGTTAATTAATTGTTGAACGAATTGTCGCAGGTGTTAACAAAATATGGACCAGAGGGACCCAATGATAAGATTGTTGATTGCTGCAATCATTCATCAATTAATACAATTTTTTTTGTCCATTGAATTTCAATTTGTTGGAACGAAAGGCTTTCGACTCAAACGTCTTCTTGATCTCTGATGATTCTCTAACATACTTAACATTTATTTATTTATTTAATTTGTTTTATCCTTCGCAAGCGACCAGGCAAAAGGATTGCAAATACTTCGTTCAAAATCGTTGCAAAAGAATCGTTCAAATTTAGTTCTATTTGTAGGATCTTTTAAAAGTTACTTATAGTAACATAAAGCGTTATAAAAGAAAAAGACTGTTAGTTTCATAAATATTTATTTATAAAAACACAAAAAAACTCGTAAGGTATTGTAAAGTTTTGCAACAAAGTAGAAGTAAGCAGCATGCTTCCACTCAATGCATCTGCCAATGATTTCAACGGTCAATTAGAAACAAATTTAAATTAGCGTAGAATGAGGTCTACAATAACTGGGGTTATTAATATTAATTCTTCATTCGTGCTCCTGCATTGTAATGAAGGGCATTCCGGTATTTCAACCGGAGCGATCGTAACTGGGGTTTGTCTTTCATCTTAACTTGGTAGAATGATCTGTAACTTTCCATCACCAAACAAGCTTTGCACAAGACACTTACTTACTTATTTGTTGTTATCATGGCTTCACAGTCTTTTACTGATGGAACTCACCTTACAATGAGTTTAATACGCATCCTTTCTCCTAGTGGACGGACCAAAAGCACTTTACGGGCCCGGCGAAGCTAATTCATTCTACGATAGTAAATTCATCGTACAATTCGTTGTGCTTGCCATGCAAATGGTTCTTTCATTGTTCTTCTACACACATGGGACAAAATGTCCTCCTGAGAATCTTTCGCTCCAATTGGAACTGGAATTGTGGATGGTTTCAAATAGTCCCAGCTTCGTCACGATGATGCGGTCAGATGTTTTGAGTGTAGAACTGTAAAATGGCCAATTGGCGGCCAGCACCGTAGCGCATATGCCAATGCAATTGTTGGTGCTGATCTTTGACTTAAATTATGTGAATTTTTTAGACGACTTAATAGATGCGATCGCCTATCAGTACAACACTTCTGGGTATATTTACATTATTTAGCTAAGCACACGTTTTAGTGGAGGCACATTCATTTTGGTAGTAAATCTCTAAAACGCTGTTTTCCTTGAAACATAGGAGAGTCCTGAACCTATGATGTCTATGCCATCATGCTATATGATGGATTTGAATTGACTTATAACAAATGATCTCCAAAGTCTCCCAAGCCGGTATGAGAGAGTTGCCAATCCCTTGAAGGTAGCAACTTGCAGGTGAAGACAAGGAGATCCAAGGCCTCTGATCTGTCAACGAGATTCGTTGTTCAACTAGAAATTATTTAGTAGGAGACAATGAGTGTATGCATTTTTCAACAGTGATTAGCACTCTTCTCTCTTACACAGGTATTAGACATTCTTGGATGTCAGATTTACCGAACGCAAACCACAACCCAAGGTTTCATTTCTCACACTCGATGAGATATGATGGAGTCCCAACTTCCATTCTGTCTAGGGCCTCCTAGGGCCTCCTAGGGCCCTGATTCACCACTGATCATGAGAGTGAACACTTCCATCATCACCTGACATGTGACTTTGACACCACATTAGACAAGGAGCTCGCAAGTCGTCCTCTTCAAAAATAACTAAAACTACATTATTTTAGACAAAGCTTGAGCTCTCTAAGAAAATTC
>KB663644.1:2913963-2938033 GCA_000349025.1 Anopheles minimus | reverse complement strand
TTGCAGGATTGCCGCGAACCGTTCCACGGTGGTTCGTTCTTCGATCACGAAGGATTGCCGTACTGCGAGACGCACTACCACGCGAAACGAGGATCACTGTGTGCCGGTTGCTCGAAGCCAATCACCGGCCGGTGCATTACGGCGATGTTTAAGAAATTCCACCCGGAGCATTTCGTGTGCGCCTTCTGCCTGAAGCAGCTGAACAAGGGCACGTTCAAGGAGCAAAACGATAAGCCCTACTGTCATCAGTGTTTCGATAAGTTATTTGGTTAAGGACGTTTCAGGACATTGCACGGAACACCACGATCCCGACATGTGCACACAAGTGCACTATTCCCTTCTCTATCTCTGCGGATATTTTACTTCCCATAATTCAACTGTCTTCCGGAAGTGCGTTTTTTTGTCTAATACTACAATAGATGTCTTTTTTATAGTGTAAGGTGCGCAACGCGCGCAATACGTCTCTAACCTAGCTTGTTCCGAATGTAGCTAGCGCTGTTTTTTAAAATTATTTTTCCAACTATGATTACCACTCTTTTCCCTTTCTATTACTCAAAACAAACACACACGCGTACTTCTCTAAAGTAGATTTGATAGCGCTCTAGTGCGACGTCAATTAATATTAATCAGAATCCGGTAAAGTAGTAACGGAACAGATGGTAACTTCCCCTCATACCGGTTCACCAAACAGCGTGAGTGGCCCACCTATAGATGAATTTGAGTTTTGTTATTGATAGAGCTGACACAACAACAGAAAAAAACTAAAGGGTGTTAAAGTTTACACTAACCACAAAATGATAATTACGCATTCATATGTAACCGGGTTTGTTCTCCGTTTTATAACAATGATGAAGGCTGCAAATGGAATAGAACATAGGATCCGTATGTTATACGAGCGCCCTTAAGGCATACCGGCCGTCTATAATAAATTATCAACGAAAAATCTTAACCCTGCATGCACAACAATCGGTAAACGATTAGCGCGAAAGAGTTGAAAACGGATGACTAAATAGCTAGCACAGGCAGATGTATATTAAATGCCCAACACACGATGGCAAAGAGGAAGGGAGGCCCTACACACTCGATACACGTATTATTAACCCTGTTGCACATCGTAAGCCGAAGCGTACCTTAGTTTGTGTTGAAACGCGTTACAAAAGTTTCCTAACTCTATATCGTTACAAAACTAGCATTGCCAATTCCAGCAGTAAAATAGTCAACGTTCTACTGATACACGTTAGCGGCAGACGGTTATACAAATTCAATTCGCAAACGCTTGCCATTCAAAGCCCTGTTTTGCCCGATCCGGTCGGGTAGGTATTGAGTGAGGAACAAAGGGGAACGAATACGTTTGAACTAAAAAAATCATTGTAACATGTCAATAAAACTTTGAACTGTTTGTTCAAATCTATCGCAAGCCGAAATTCCCAACGTGGGAGATTAAGAAAGAATGGAGCTGAACTGGTCCGAAAACTACCGATCATGGCAATATTCCCTGGGTGGACTAACGCGTCCTTTATATGTGTAGTCCCGAAAGTCCCAAGGACAGAAATATATCAGGCACTTCTAACATAGAATTCGTTTCTCTCCTTCCAACTGATACGTAGCTTTTATCCATTCAAGAGGTTGGGTCACCCAAATTCTAATATATGGAGAGACATGTTACTGATTATATTTTCCGCACCGAGTCTGAACTCGTTGGGAAGCGCCAAGACAGGAGGATTTACCGTCCAACTTGGCCTGGAACAGACAAACAATGAATGAACAGACTCACATGATTTTTACCAGGATCTTTACTTTTTTTATTTACGGTAGATCGGCCGGGCCGTATATTTTACACGATAATCTTAAATGAATGGGGGACATTTCCTTCCCCATAATAAAATCATCCACCTTATCCCGGGTGGATTCGGAAGAAGTGACATCATTCGAGATGGCTTAAAAGCTTCTGTGAGGCGGGATAACGTGGGTTAAGTGGGCCGACTGCAGCTTGCTTTCCTGCTAACCAAGCTTTTTTCCCATTGAGGATCTCTGCTCTCTTCTAGGGAAAAGCATTCCGTCCGGAGACCGGGACGATAGCAGTGCCGAATCTCATCCAGACCGCTTCCCCCTAGTGGGGACTGAGTATCGAATTAGTCTAGTAAGCCATTATATGGCCGACATTACCAAACAGGTCGTTCAGAAAAAGAGAAGTAGGAAAAGAATCCGTCCTTTCAATTTAAACGAGGGCCTTACAGAAGATCACGTTTCAAAAATTGGACCAATCAGTGGCGTATTTATCGATAATCGGATTATCGCACATTGAAGTCTGATTGGATAATTGATGAGATCCAGAACCTCATACGGCATTTAGGAAAGATGAATCCCCAAAACAATGTTTTCATCTTTCTGTCATCTTTCATCCGTAAGCACATTTTAGGATTTCAATTAGAATTTTGTCAGAAAGCTCCATATACTACTCCACGATCAAGCGTAACGATCAAATCAAATGAGAACTGTAGCATTCCTACCCCTCGACTGTTCTGCAGAGTGGGGGAAGGAATGCGCTGTTTGACTTTGACAGTTCGAAGCGAAAGGAAAACAAAACAACACGCTGTTTACATTTATTTTTACTCCCAAAACTAAATTCGCATACGTTTCTTTCGGTGCCACCTGCTGTGTAACTTTTATGCCGGCAGCTATTGAAAGGGTTTCACAAGCTTCGTGAAAACAATTCGTCCCGTTCAACTATTATGCAAAGATACTATTGGTATCGATAAAAACACACAATGGCCAGTGAAAATACAACACCGGCCGATTATTCGGCACTCATCGACGAGGATGGAAAGAACAAAACGAACGTGAAGTGTGTGCACTGTGGATCATTGATTCTTAAACCGGCCAACAGCGATTTCGACAGTACAGAGGTATGCAAATTCGCTCCGTACAGCGCACCTTTCTTTTAGCTAACATGTACCTTGCTTTCTTTTCAGTTCCAACTCCCAATGGCAAAGCAGAAGCGCCAACCAGTGGACAAGGAAGAACAGTTTACGAGCGAAACATTGAAAGACTTTTGGATGGTGAAGGATATGTACACGTTCGAAAACATTGGCTTCAGCAATACGGTCGACAATCGTAAATATCTCACCTGTGCAGATTGTGAGCTCGGCCCGATTGGATATCACGATTTGGAGACGAAAAAGTCCTACATTGCGCTTGCCCGTGTACAGCATGTGTGAGGTGTTGTTGGGTTTGCTTGAGACAACAACATGCTTGCCTCGTGGACAATTTGTCCTCAAATAAAAACCTGATCGGTGCATATTATGCCTATCGCTTTGTCTCTGGCGCTTTTGGTGCAGAAATGCTTATCGTTTTATAAACGATATTTCCATATTTCCATGTGTGCGAAGTAATCCAGATCCAACTCTTCGGTAGTAAACCAGATGAAATTAGATCCTTCAGATTCGGTGTTTTATACCGAATGTAAAAAAACACGTAATCTGTCCCGGAAAATTCTTGAATTATTGGAACTCTACGGAATATTTCACTTTGCTAAAATTAATTCCACTATTTGATAGCACAATTAATACACACTTTTCACCGTCCCCGATATTTTGCTCGTTAGTTTTACTAAATACATATCACTACTGTCCCTAATTGCACATGAAATCCAGGCCTTTGAGAATAGAATTCTAGCTAAAATCATAAAACCTTTAATGAAAATGGGATATCGAAGCGAGAAGCAAATATAATTACGTTCTTTCCTTATTATGGCGCTACTTCCGATTCAAAAACAAATTAAATTTAATGAAGAATTGTATATTACTTTTATTTGTTTTTTAACGCTTACAAAAATCATAATCTAACACCTCAAGTACCGTCGTGTTTTCTCGTGTACAGTACCACCTCAGGTGTTCGCAGGTCCAAATCGGAAGAGGAACAATTTTGTAACTAACAATTTCCATGTAAACAAAGTCACGTTCCGTTCTACAGCACAATCATAGATATAAAAGGTAGTGTTTTATTTCCGAAAAAACGGATTCTTAATGTCTTTTTAATTAACCATACAATACACAACATGTTGTGGCCTTCTAAAAGCGCTGTCTGAAGCAACATCGTCAAGGTGCAAGCAAGCGACCTTATAGATTTTTGCCCTTACTTTCCATTTCCAAATCCATTGATGGCAGACTGGCATAATAGAAATAATCATAATGATTTCGTCCTGATTACAATGCATTGCAGGTGAATCATGTTACGCATTTCTCTTCAGGAGGTAGAAAGCTAGTTTAATCGTCAAAATCCAGTAGAACTGTTCACGATAGAGTCAGCCGGATTTGTGGTGATTTAAGTCTAGCCTTTGCTCTCGAGTTTTAGGAGTTACCTTGTAGTGTTTTCTTCTAGCTACAAAGGTTCATCCTAATGGATCGTATAGAGTGTTAAAAATTCTAAACGTACTCCACAATATACTGATCATCAGTTTCGATGACCACGTCCTGCTCTAAAATGTCGAGCTCGTGCTTGTTTTTATTGTGCTTCTTCAGCTCCCCATTCGTCTTGTAACAGTTGCCACAGATTTCGCACGAAAACTTGCGCTCCGACGTGTGGGTAAGCATGTGCGCCTGGAGATATCGCGGACGCTTGAAGCTTTTGTTGCACGTCGGACAGTTGTAGCTTGATTGATTGTTGTGCATTTCCATATGCTCCCGGTAGCTAAAGCCTCGCCGGAAGCTTCGACCGCAAAGCTCACACTGGAACGGTTTCTCGCCCGTATGCAGCTTCACGTGGACCTCGAGCTGGTTTTGGAATGCGAACGATTTGTTGCAGATTCCGCACCGATGCTTCGCCAGATGTTTGGTACGCTTGTGCACATACATCGCACCGTACGTTTTGGCCGTATAGTTGCATTCCGGGTACGGGCACGTTTCGTCCTTCAGGATAGCTTGTCGCTTTACCCGTTTCGCACGGCTGGCGAGAAAATCTTCCAGCTCCTTGCCGGTGAGATGCTTCGCAATCTTGTGCGCATCTAGCTTCTTTATGCCGGTGAACGTATCGCCACAAAACTCGCACGTACAATCAATCTCCCGGAAGTGCCTTTCCGTGTGGCACTGCAGCTGGTGACGGTCGTAATAGCGCTTGTCGCAGTACTTACACTCAAACGGCCGATCGCCCGTATGTAGCCGCATGTGCCGATCCAACCGGGCCTTGTTGCCGAAAGCTTTGCCGCACGTGTTACACTTGTACATCTCTGCACGCAGCGCCTTGTGACGTTTGATGTGGTTTTGCCACGTTTTCTTATGCGTAAATCCACGACCACATTCGTCGCACATAAACAAACTGTTGCTATGGTTTTCCTTATGCTTCCTCAGTTGCATTTTGCGCAAGAAACGTTTACCGCAGATTTCACACCAGTACGGGTAATGGTGCGAGCGAAAGTGATTGTGCAGCGAGGAGACCGTTTTAATCGTGCGGACAATCACACCGTCATCAAGGCACGATTTACAGTCGTATGGTAGCATCGTGTTGTGTAAATCGAGATGCTGCTGCAACAGCTCTTCGTTTTCCTCCTTCATATCGCAAATGTAACATTGAAGATCATCAAACATTTCCTCTTCTTCCTCCTCTTCCTCCTCCTCCTCACTGCCGGTTTCCTCGTAGTACACCTGTTCATGGGCCTGATCATCCGTATCGGTCGGTATGCTTTCATCCTGCGTATCGGATGAGGCTATCTTTACCCTCGTCTTTTTGCTCCGCATCGGCTGTTGTCGTGTGCTTTTGGACGCTTTTGTACTCGGCGGTTTTTCGTCACTGTACGATTCCGCCTCGTCCGCCGATTCCAGCACGTCTATTTTCATCGCCACCAGCTGTTGATCCTTTGCCGTTGTTTCGCTATCGACACAGTAATCGAGATACGTTTCCTCATTGTCCTCTTCCATAACGTAATGTTCCAGCAGCATGTCATCGTCCGAATTGTCTTCCGTTTTAACTAGTTGAAGATTAATTAGTTCCTTATCCATGCTCGTACCAACGTCGTGCGTTTTTGGCGGTTTCGACCGAACTGTGTTGGTTTCTTTGTTACTCATCACCTTTGCGGGTTGTTTGAAAAGCGCCTTGTGCCGGCTGGTTAGCTCTTCCATTCGCCTGTGGATTTTCTCTTTGCCCTCGGACTGATACTCCTGCAATCTTTCCGCCACGGAACCGCTCCAATAAAAGCTTCGCAAACGTTCGTCCTGCTGGTGGAACTCGTTTAGAAACCGGAACGCACAATCCAGGTGACAAACGCACCGTTGGCAGATGCTGCGCGGATAGCCTTCCTGCACCTCTATCTGACGGCCGCACAGCTTGTACAGCATTTCCGGAATCATTACCCCGTCCACACGCTCCATCAAAGGCTTAACTTTGGTAGATTTGAGCAAACATATTCGACAAAACTCTTCGGACATCACTGTAACGGACGGCAAATATGTGAATTTAACGGTGGATAAGGTTTACAATTCGTGTGATCTAAGCTATGCCATAACGCAATGCTACGATTTACCTTCGGCAGGCAGCTTTTCGTCCACTGGCTTACTGCGCTCTGCTGGCATTGACGCGCCTCTTTCGCTGCTTTGTTTAGATACGTTTGCGGCTTCCATTTCGTGGTGAGGGTAAATATTTTACCAGTAGTTGCAAACACTCAGTAATTATTCCAGTAAATATGCGATAAATAAGTGAAAAACGCTAGGATTATAAAACCACCATTTGCGACATCGCAAGCATCTTCTATCGATCTTGACGTTGACGCCATTGATTGTTTGACGTTTCAGCAGTCATTTCAAGGCAGTGCTGCCAGCATTTCTGTCGATTTGAATTCGTTTGCAACGAACATTTGAAAAATTCACGAAGATATCGGTTACGGGGGAAACCTTCACCAGTTTCTATCTTGCACATGGCATGAAGAAAGCCTATGGGACTAAATTTAAATTTGAAGAAACTGCCCATCTTTATTTGAGCTTCACTCGTGATTAATGTACTCTATAATGTATTCTTCCTTGGTCACCTCATCTATACCGAAGCTGACTATTGGCTGTTCCACGATAATAGATTCTTCCACCGTTTCAATAACCTCACCGTACACCGTAGTTCCATCTAGCTCAATGCCCTCGTTTACCAAAATGCCTTCGGATACACTTTCTACGAGCATTCCGTCCATTACGGGATCTTCATTCAGTAGGACAATCTGTTCGCTAGCAGCACCGCCATCTCCACGAATTGGCGCATCCTGTTCCGCCTGTCCATGCTTCTCTTTCCGATGTCGATTTAAGTCGCTTTTGTACTTAAACGTGGCGCTGTCGCAGTCTTCGCACCGATACGGACGAACGTTAGTGTGTGACATACGGTGATTAACCAGATTGCGACGACGGACAAACTTTTTATCGCAAACATCACACTCGAACCGCCGTACGTTTGCGTGCGAATCCATGTGCTCCCGGTAGCTTTGCGAGCTAAGGAACGGTTTATTGCAAAGGTCACATTTAAACGGGTGTACCGAGGAATGGTAGATATGGCGATGCCGCCGCAATTCACAAAATCTTGCAAATCGTCGACCACATTCCTCACACCGGTGGGCCATTTCGTGCCGGAGTCGATGCAAGTAGTAGGCCTGATACGTCCGGGCCACATGCGTACAGCCCGGATGCAAACAGGGCCGATGACGGGGTTTTACCGTGGTAGATACTTTCCGTGTTCCCTCCGTTTCATGCGATTCTGAATGCTGGCGCAACATTGCCTTGGTGAAAAACGCCTTTCCACACTGGGTACACTTGTGGCCGCGTTCATTGTTGTGTCGCGCTATGTGCGTCGCTAGCTGCCCCGAGTGGATAAACGTTTTCGGGCACACATGGCAGGCAAACGGTCGTTCTCCGGTATGTGTCCGTTCGTGACACTCCAGACGAGCCCGCGTACCAAACACTCGTTCACAATACTGGCATTTAAATGTGCCCATCTGTTCGTGATAGTGGATACGCATGTGGTACCTGAACGAGGGACGATATTGCATTGTGACGCCACATATATCGCACGTATAACCTTCGGGATTATCGAAGAGTTCATGGCGATAGCGTATGTGCGAGTACACTGCCGCATGCTTCCGGAATCGTTGTGGACAATGCGGACACTTCAGCGGATAGGAATGCATTCGATAATGGCGCTGCAACATTGCCAATGAGGTGATTAGTGTGTTATTCTCAGAGTCATCTGTCTCGCCGTCCCTAGAACATGTTGGGCACCGGTGCGGTAGCATATCCACATGGTCCACTAGATGGTCCCTGTAGGCTTGCTCCGTTTTCAGCACGGTATCGCACACGTAACATTTGCAAGGATCAATTGGTGTAATTTCATCGTTTGGATTTACCGCGTCAATCGCCTGCCGTAGGTTGTGCCGATTACGCGGCGTTCCCTTTAGGGGACGGAGCGTTGGTTTAGTCCGCTGTGAACGCGCTGGTTCACAATCACATGCTACAACAGTCCACTCGCGAGGTGGCTGTACCGTTTTGTACATAGATGCTGCCGTAGCTTTCGCTTCAGAAATGTTGGGCGCATCACACATCGGATCGACTTCTATCCTTTCCGCCAGTAAGCCAGTACCGTGCTCCGCCACCATACGGTCCGTATAGGTATCTTTCGAGACAGTGAATTTAGTTTGGTATTCCAACAACTTCGTAAGCAGTGTGCCCTCGCTATGGTAGTGTCTCAACCGATGTTCGTTGCAAACAAACTCTTTCTGCACATGGTACGCATAGTCCAGCTTGGTCACACAGTGTGGGCAAACACCGTCTGGTAGGGTTGAGGTTTGCTCCAACTTGAAGGCGCCCAACAGACGTTCCAGCATGTTTCCCAGCATCACATCGTTGTACATCGCGTCGAAAGGCAACAGAAAAGGATATTCTCGCATGCACAGCCGACAGAACCGTCCTAGTATGGCTTTTTGCGCCGGTGTGGGGTACGATTCCATTGGGCAGGATGTACTGTTTGCATCTAAAAGTATTTACAATACTATTAATTGATAATAGAAGCTATAAATTATACATAGCGAACAAATATATTTACCCTCCTGCGGCACTTCCATGCTGACGGGCATTCGAAAACGAACTATCAACAAAATAATTCGCGTTGTCATTTGCGCACAAGGTGTATAGTAAAGGGTTCGCCAAAACACTGCAACAACTTGTTGTAGCAACCCTATGTAGTTTGGTAGCAGCCATCAAAACAACATTTTTCCGATTACGTTCGTTCGGCGTCGTACTTTTTTCAGCTGCATTGTTTACGGTGAAATTTTAACGTTCCCAAACGAAACAAACGTGCTAAAGGCTGCTAACAAACCTGTTCCGAACACCGAAATGTCGGAAGCAACGAACGAAATACCGCTTGACCGCAAGCTGAGCGAGATTTTCGATGAAGGATACAGCGCCATGAACCGCTTGGATGAAAACACGAACATTCCTTCGAATGCGAACGAATTTCAGGTAAGCTGCTTGCGTTTTACCTCATCGTTTCTTCACCGGCCAACGGGAACCATCCCACGTGCGTAACTGTCGCTCTTTTATCGTTTTAGCTGGCGGTAAAGAAAGCCATTGGCCTCTTTGAGGACGCGACAAGGCTCGTCAGCCTGGTCGGTATGTTTAGCACGAACGAATCGTACGAGGAAGTTCCGACGGAAAACCTGCGCTACTTTCTGCTTCCATATTTCCTCGGCAGCTTGACTCTGCGTCTGTGCAACGTCAATCGGGCGGAAGTTATAGAAGTGGCAGAAGTTTACTTTAAGTAAGTTTTGGTTCCCCCTTTTTACAAGTTGCTAAACTAAATCGTTTCATTCTTCCATACATTCCACCCGCTCTGTGTAGAGATTTTTTAGCGCGGTGTGAAAATTACCGATTATTCGAAACGCCAGATAAAGACAGTGAAGATGCACTGAACGAATTGGCCGTGGTTCCGGGTGCATCGAGCGACAAAATCCAAGAGCTGCAACGCATGGGCCAGCAGAGGAATGAGAAAATTCGCAAATTTCAGGAAAAGAAATTGCTGAACGAAAAAATTAAACAGCTGCGATACGTGGTCGAACAGTCCGAGTCGAAGATAGACGATGAGACGAAGCGTGATTATTTCCTATCCCTGCTTAAGTCCGCCATCATAGAAGCGCAGGACGAACTGGAAAGCATTGCAAGAGAAAAACAAATGATACAGTTCGTCGCGACCGCCAAACAAAGCGGAGACAATGAGTTGGAGGAAGGCGCATTAGGTGTAGCTATGAAAAAACGCCCAGTCAAACCGCTCAAGCCCATCATCATTACGCGGGATGCGGTGCAGAAAGCCGTTTACGGAAGGGGCTATCCCAGCCTGCCGACGATGACGGTGGCCGAATTTTACGAGCAACGAGTAGCGGAAGGCATTTTCCCGGACGCCGAAAAGATGAAGGAGGTGAACAAAAATTCGCTGATGAACAAAGTGCATATGGACAATGCGGCGGAACAGGATCGCGAAGACGAAGCGCAGGAGCAACTCATCGAGCGGGACGATGAGGAATATCTGGCGCGCCAGCGAGCAAAGGATGAGTTCAAGGATGAGCATCGCCGCGGCGAAGGAAACCGGTACAACCGTAGCTAAGATTATGCATAACTCTTTTGTTTATTTATGCTTATTGTTTTATAACCGTGTGCAAGCCCCCCGTGTCTCGCTATCGAATAGAGAAGAATCGTCGGAATGCCATGCATGCAAATGTGTGTTTGGTAATTCTTCAACATGTTTGTCTGATGCTATTCTGTGTGTTGCGCATTATGTAGTCCGGCCTTCAGATTTCGATCTCCTTTGAATCCTCCACAAACTCGACCACATACTCCCGCACCACGTTCAGATCGCCGGCATTCCACTCGGTGCGTATGATGTTATCCTTCACCTTTGGCCATGGGTCGTCCTCCACCTGCATCTCTTCCTCCATCTTAACTTCCTGGATGAAAGATTCGTCTGCGCTCAGCTCGACGTTCGGCTCGTCGATACTTTCCTCCTTCACTCTCTTCACTGCATTAGCGGACCTTTGGTACGGTTTCCTCGGTTTGCCCGAATGCATCACGTTCATGTGCTTCCGGACGTACTTCGGTGCCACGAAGCGTTGGCCGCACTCTTCGCAAGCGAACGGCTTGTTGTGGCGCTGCCGGTGCTGTGTCATAACCGTACTCGAAACGCTCGTGAACGCACAACCCTCCGTTTTGCAGCGATACAGGCGGGAACCGTCGGACTGCAGCGTGTAGATATTACGATCGCCCTTCGGCGGTACCACTGCCGATTCGCTGTGATAGTTGTGCTGATGCTTCTCGAGCGATGCCTTGCTGTTGAAAGTTTGCGAACAAACGTTGCACTTGTGGCACCGTTCGCCCGTATGCAGCCGCAAATGGTCGAGTAGATTGCATCGCCGGCTAAAACGCCGGGGACAGTAGGTGCATTTGTGGTTCCGCTCGCCCGTGTGCACCATCAGGTGACGCCTGAGCAGCGCATTGGAACCGAACGTTCGACCGCACGTGTCACACTTGAAGCGTTCGGTGGTGGAGTGCTTGTGGCGCCGCACGTGCTCCTGGAACGGTCGACGCGTGTAGTACCGCTTGCCGCACCATTCGCACGTAAGCCCTTCCTTGGAATGTTCGTGATAATTCCAGAGATGGTGATTTAGCAGATACGTGGACGTAAACCGTCTGTAGCAGTGGTCACATTTGTGCGGCATCGCATGCATCATCATGTGAGTGTTCAGCTGGATGACGCTTCGCAGCACAATGTACCCGCCGGTGGTCGGTTGCTCTTTCCCGGGCGACTCCTCCAACGGTGGATCAGCAATGCACTCCGTACACTCGTACGGTAGCATGTGAATGTGATGCCGAAAGTGATCGTCACGTTGCTCGATCGTGTCATGCTTCGTATCACAAATGTGACAGGTGGTTGTGGAGAACTGATTCTGTTTGATCTTTTTCCCCTGCTTATCTTCATCCGATTTGGGACGTTTGCGTGAGGCGTTTGGGTACTTGCGCCGGAACCGTACTGGTTTTAGCTCCGCCAACTTTTGCGGAGTTAGCGGATTGAGACTGTAGCTCCAGTCATCCTCATCCAACGACGTATCCGTGCTGGACGAATCCCAGGCGTTGGTAAAATCGCCAAAACTAGTATCCTCTTGCGTTGCGCTCGTATCATTCAACGTTTGTTCCGCTACTTCAATTGCGCCCGTTGAGTTTACTACTGCCACATCGTCTGGGATGATCAACTGTTCGGGTTTCTGGGGCGCGGTTGGATTAGTGGCCGGTCCTCTTCGTTTCGGGTTCACCACCTTTGCGATCATCTTTTCGCATGCTCTCAACTCATTTCGCGCATAGTTTTGGCCCGATGACGATGGTGATTCCTTTGCGGCACCTTTAGTTTTTGCGCCGGCAGAAACCTTTTCCTCCAATGGGAACTGTTCATAGTACTTGATCAGTTGCTTCTGTACGACCAGCTTCAACAGCAGCTCTGTTTGGTTTATGAACTCCTCCCGGATGCTGTACGCCAGCGTTAACTTGCTGACGCACTGCTCGCACATAAATCGTGGCATTCCGTCATTATGTTCATGCTGGTAAAGAGTAGAAGAGGCAAACAGAAAATTATTGTACAGTACAAACAACGTGCTTATCACATACCTCGATAGTGGTGAGCTGAATCAACATATCCAACAGCGTAGTCTTTTTAATTTCCGCATCGATGGGAATCAAGGCACCTTTGCAGTATTTGAGACAAACGCGACAAAACAGATCACGGTACAGTAGCAGCTTCGCATTGGTATTCGCATCTATGACAATAAACATTTGTTTGATCGAATCCTCTAGCTGTTAGAACCCAGTTCAAAACTTACCAGAACAATCAGCAGACATGTTGGAAATCGATTGTAGGTTGTGAATTTTATTTTGATGCAAGGCGTCACTATTTTCTGTGCCTTTGACTTTCCTGCGTCATTACATCATTGACATAGAAATGGGCGGGTTGGACAGCATCATTGTCGAGGTTAGTAGAGATGAACGGAAAGCATGCATGGTGCGCGAAAATGAAGTTTCCTAGCAACAAGGCGAAAAGCTGCGATAAATGTCTCGCACCACTATTAGACTTTTATGACAACGAATAGAACAACTATGAAATAGATGACAACGATGACAAGTCGCATTTGGGAAATGACTGTCAAATTCCATACTATTGTAGATTTGCTGAAATGTAGCACCTCTACAACAGTATGGGATTTGACATTTAGGTCGCAAATGCGATTTGTAGCTGTTGTCATCTATTTGCACGGTCGCGGTATGGGATTTGACAGTTAGACGCTTTTAACCCCGCATCCATATATTGTTAAAACTTTCAACGTCGCATCACACATACCTGGGAGATGCCTTTGCTTACCGCCTGGCCGTATCACCCACAAATGGGTTATGCTCTATGCAAAATCCCATAAAAGCTTTGACAGATGCTCCACGGTAACCATTGCAATTTTTAAGCTGCCTACTTGTAGCCTGGGATTTTTGGAAGCTCACAAATTCCTTTGTTCTCGCGTCCCAGGCATACATCGGATTACGAGGCTGGGAAGGGAGAACATAAGAATTTCAAACCACAATGCAGCATGTCCGCGGAGCTTTAAAATACAACAGAAAAAATACTGTTCTTGTGAGAACAGTCTGGGTGGCATTTGGTTCCGGTCTTATGGTAGGAAATAACGGCGTATTATAATACAAACCGATTATTTTATCAGGTTTCTATATAAAACAATCATTAATTTTAGTTCTGCTTACTGTTTACCACTTTGCAGACGACAAAACATAAATTATTGTTGTTGTGAGCCTATCTGTCATTTTTCACTTACCCCAACATAATTGTCAAATTTTTCGACATGTCATGACCCTCCGTTCCATTCCACGGAATGTTAGAAACCTTGGTAAAATGCTTGGTGGGAATGGGGTGAAAAATTTGCCATCACCTAGGGTACAAATTCTCGGTGAGTCATGACGTGTTTTTCGTTGCTCCGGTGATCTCTGGTTCTTCAACACTTTTTCTTGATTTGAAGTAGAAGGAAAAAGGATATTCGATTCGTCTTTACGCGAAGAGTGCGATTTGTAACCGTCCTGCCCAGACGTTTTGGAATTAGGCGCTGAAATTGAGGGTAAATTTTTGCAGATACCACGCAGGGCCATACATGGAAAGGTCCGCCATCTTGTCGATCTGAGGAAAAGAATAAAGTAATCATCGACGACTGTTGCTGGGGGCTTCTATCGGCTCAGAAAAAAAGGAATACGCCCGCCGATGTAACATAATTGACTGACACAGTTAATTTACGTGCAGAAAGTACTAAGATAAACACATTATTTGGAGAGAAATTCATAATCACAAATATATATTTGTTGCCATAGAGTGGTTTCCCTTTGTTACCGATGGCGAAGGTCGCCCCGTACACGTAGAAGGTCGTTGAATTACGTGCAAGCGCGAAATGAAAGTGGTGCATACGAAGAGCAAGCACCCACCTGGTTATTGCCATCATAATCAATGATTTTGTTGGGCGCTGCGTGCCAACCGTACAACGTTCTCGACGATTATAAGTGAGTAGGAAGCGCTAGGATAGCAAGTTAATATGAATTAGTTAAAAAAGTGAAAGTTTTAAATCATGCGAGGACAAACGTTTGGGTAGAATGCGGTCGTAAAGATAAAATTGATTGTGAAATAATACTACGCATTTACTGTCTGCATGTGTGTTGGCCGATGAGCCACGCGTCGACCCCAATCGGTAGCGCTAGCGCTAGCGGAAACGCCCTTTATTTCGCTACCCCCTTGTGAACATGAAATGTCATGTGCTAGCCGTCATCGACCCCTTCGGAAACGTACGTTCAGCTTCGCGAAAAAACCGCTTGGTGGCGCTGCTACCACGGTGCCCGTCGTACATACCACGTTAACATCGTCTGGCCGTGTATGAATTGTTCATAGTTCATGCTGCAAGTAAACATGAATGTTTCAATCTTGCCAAGCGAAGAACCAGGGATCGAAGTGATTTGCTTTTAGTTTGATACCGGTGAAAAGTGTGTACTCATGAAAGCCTTTCTGTATTTTACAGCAAAACTACATTTACAGACAACTTTAAACTTTTCCGGTGCCGGTCGTACAGGAAGCATCGTGGCGTTAATACACCATGCATCGCAGGGAAGTTAAGGGTTGCACTCAGCAGTAGGTGATATTAATGAATAATAAACGGAAGGGGGTGTCTCAAGCCAATCGTAAATATCAAAAATCCGATCAGAGACCTTTGATATAAGCGTACAAAACATACATAGCAATAACAATTCTACGGCTTCAGGATGGTAAGTGTAAAAGTTCTACGTATAGTTTGTGTATTGTGTGTGCTATGATTTTTTTTTTACTAAATTTAACATTCATCTCTAATAGCCGCGTATCGATCCGATGAAACTTTTGGTATGCTTGAGCGTGCTCCTCGCTCCAAACGGTGGCATACGTAATGCAGGAGAAGTGAGACGGCTAGCAAAGTAAGTGTCCAGCAGTGTAGAATTGTAAAGTGGTTGTGTAGATACGTTGCAGCTGTAGCATGATGGTAAAATGTTTTGTTTTTTTTCCACTTATCTCTTCCCAGTTTGATGGCCAAGTTTTCGAAAAAGTTAGTTTCGAAAGCCATTTACATACAGATACTAAAGTGTACCGAAACCGAGCTACTGGGCCAATTCATGCAAACGGGTGGCTGGACACTGGTACATACGTGGCTGGTTGATGGAATTGCTTCTAAAAATTGGCCGCTAATCCAGGAACTGATGGAGCTACTGCTATGCTGTCCGGTGGATGTGGAACGGTTGAAAATAAACAGTACTCCCAGGCTGGTGAAATCCTTGTCAACCGATAGTGCACACGAAAGTAAGTGGTTTCCTTGTGAACTAGATTTCAGTTTTTCATTGTTTGTCATTGGCAACCATCTAATGAACGTAGTGAGAGGCAGCAGGATCGTAGCAGTCATTGGTCAATAGCCGAGTGTTGTTTCATTTCTATTTTGTACTCTATTTGAACAGGTGTGAAAGTTCTTGCAACGAAGCTGGTTGAACAGTGGTTGTATATTGTGAAAGCCCCGAAACAGTTATCGCCAATGGTTCCAATTAATCAATCGGAATTGCTAGCCGTGGCTGGTGGTCAGGCGGGGACAACTGAGGGAAAACATCAGCATACAGCAGACGGTACGAACAGCGTGCTCCCGATTGGGGTAGCTGCAAAGCAGGGTGGCGATTCTGGCAACGGAACGGGTAACCACTATCACCAGAATGGCTACGCACTGCACACCACCGGCAAAGGAGGGGTGGATAATAAACAGCAGTCCGAGATTGGCAGGGATGACGTCGACGGTGGTAAAACAACATTCCAAACGGTTGGGGGGGAACTGCAGCAAGGGTTACCGATTGTTGCGCCTAAGAAAACGTCTTTAGTGCTGAAGATTACGACAAAGAATGGCAAGCAAGTTGTTGCCAAAGTGATAAAACCAAACAAAAAGCAGCAACGCGGTCCGCACGGAACGGGCGATGAAGATGACGACCAGGATGATGATGATGCGGATGACGATGATGAGGAAGAAGACCAAGAAGAGGTGGTGGTAAACATTGAATCGGGCAAATCAACCGATGAAACGGTTGCCACGAACCAGAATGACGAGAAAGATGTTTCGGGTACGAAAAAAATAGACGTACAAAATGGGATAGAAAGTAGTAGCAAGGAAAGAAATACTTCATCGTCCAAAGAGAAGGATCGGCACCATCATTCCCATCGAGAGAAGGAGAAAGATCGCAAGGGTAGTAGTAGTAGCGGTAGCCGATCTTCCTCTTCAAAATCATCCGGCAGCAGCAGTAACAGCAGCAGCAAACACAAATCTTCAAGCAGCAGCAGTAGCAAAAGCAGTAGTTCGAGCTCTAGTCGCAGTAAGGATAAAGACCGTCACAGTAGCAGCAGCAGCAGCAGTAGCAAACACAAAACCTCTTCGTCGTCTTCGTCGTCTAAGTCAAGCAGTAGTAGCGGCTCCAAGAGCAACAGCAGCAGTAGCGATAAACATCGAGACCACAAAGACAAATCCAGTCATTCAACGGGTGGTAGTAGTAGCAGTAGTAGTAGTAGTAACGCCCGGGATTCTAAGAATCAATCGCAGTCATTCTCGTCACCTAAGCTTTCGCGCAAAAATTCGCGTGACGATGGTGCCGGTGGCTCGAACGATAGTGGTTCGGAATCCAGCAGCACTACTAACACTAGTGCTAATGGTGCCAAAACGACAAAATCCGCATCTGCCACGACCATTCCCAACAAGAAAGCTTCGATTTCGATCGAGGTGCGCAACCCGGAGAATCGGCCAAAGACGGTTAAAACCTACAATTCACAGTTTCGTTCACACGGTCTCATCGAAGAGGCTCCTCCGCCACCATCGCGGAAGGGCTTGAAGAAACCAACGTCTACTTCGCCGTCAACAGCATCAACGAACAGCACGTCTACTACGATCGGATCGACCGCCATCGGTACGGTAAAGCGCAGCTCACCCATACCTACGGGTAGGGACGCAATTTTGGCGGGATCACCGGTGGAGAAAAAACCGAGGGAAGACCCAATAGAGCGGCCAGGTTCCATCAAGCTCATACCACCGAAACGTCAACGTAAGTGCAGCTCCAGATTGACCCTGCTTAATTGGAGGTCCCTCTTTGTTTTACATTTCATTCCAGCTCATTGTGCCGTGGGTGGCTAGCTTGTAGCAGAAGCGGGAGGCGATGGGACTGTACCGCTCTGGTAGGTGGTGGTACTTTGGTGCTGGTGAACAGGATACCGGCAGGATATCATAACACTGTTACCAATGCGTTAAGTTTTTGAGCGTGAGTCGAATGAGAAATTAACGCCGATGGGTGGAATTCCGGGGACTTCTAACCGCGAACGGATGCTGGTGCCAGAAGGATGTGCCGGATGGAAATCTCCAGCGCGGACTATCGCGATCAATAATACAAACCTTCGTACGGATTTTTGGTAACGGGTGTTCGTCTGAGCACTATTCTCCCCAATAGTTCCTGTAAAACGTTCGTAGTGGACGTAATTTAAACGAAATTTTTTTTTTTGGTCACACGTGGAGTTTATTTACAGGGTTAATCAACTGTGTTTTATATGATTTTATCCATGTCTTGTCAATCGTACAAAGGAAAACATTTCCCTTATCTACCCCTTCCTTGAAGAAGCGGGTCCTGTATAGGGGGTCGATACAGAGGAAAAATGAATAATCGGAATCGAGTACAATGTGTGCGCTTCGGGGTATTTTTTGAGATCTTACTACATTGGGAGCTTTGCATATAATTGGACACATCTCCAAATGGGATGCTTGTATCGCCAAGAATCAAAGCAGAAACTAAAGATATGTATTGACTAGATCTCGACTTTATTTTGAGTTATGCTAAGATTCCTCCGTTTTAATTCGGGTTTTAAACCCTTTTTGAAAAACGTTATATCTTTTTGCCATATAATAATTATGGTTCTCAATTTTGTGTTGCAACTTTGTTTTGGAATTTCTCGATTGTACTCCCTATGCCGCCAACTACCATTGCACAGAGCAAATAGAATTGATGGAACGTGCAATTTGTGAATCATTATGATAACTCTTTGCTTATATTGTATTGTCCATTAAGCTCAAATTGACCATACTCACCCTAACGTAAAATAAATGAAATTATGTACTAGCAATCTCTTACCACCTGGTGTGTAAGATTGATGCTAATTGTATTACATTTTGTTACAAAAAAAAGCAGAAAATATATGTACAGTGCGACTAGCGTGCACAATAAATATTTCCCTAATTAATAATCAAACCAAAGTTATTCCTTATCATCTACTGAACACGTGAAGTCCATGATTTGTCCCAATATACTTGACATTACATACCTAAGCTTTTAAAGCATAAAACGTGCGATGCATTAAATTAACATAATAGCTGTCAGTAGAATTTCTCCCAACCCTTACCTTGGATAAACGGAACAATGCCCTTGATGTTCTTCGCAGAGAAGCCATTAGCTCTAGTAGCGTTAGTGTATATTGATATTTAAATCTATTTTTTTACAAAATGGCGTACATGTTGAACCCTTTTCAAGCGGGATTCAACTGCTAAATGAACCCCAGTGAAGCTTTAGTGGCGTGAAAGCTAAGTGGACAATCGCAATGAAATTCGATTGCGTTAACGGCTGATGAAATGATTCATACTATTACTTTGTGTGTGGTCCGATGTGTAGATTACGTTTGTGAAAATGACACCAGAAATAGCATACAGAGATAGTGGAGGAACCCAATGAGTCACCTTTGTTTATTTGTGAGATGTTATAAAGTCTTTGAGTCAATGGATTTCGTCATTCGTCTCTTATTGTGAGTCGTTAAACTTAACAAATGTCCAAAACAGATTAATTATCGTTAGCGCCAACGATACGTACGCTACACAAATCAAGTTTTTAAAATAGATTGTTCCGAATTGCGCGTGCTCAGTAGTGCCATTCGGTTTCGTGTACGTTAATTTCCGTCTACTTCAGTTAGCCTTAAATTTGTACATTTCCTTTGTGGCTATTTGAAATGGTTTCGTGAAGCATTCAGAAGCTTCTTGCCGTGCTGTAGTTTCCATTTTTTATTATATAAATACACTCAAATGACGCATTTACGCTTCAAATTTTAACGTTTTTGGTTCCAAGGCCACGAATCTCAGCAGAGCGCATGCTTGCAATTTGTAAATTATAATATTTGTCCCATGCTTTAGAATTAATTCAGGATAGCTTCATTAGGAATAGTAATGTTTTTATTGGGCAACGACTTCTTCGCTTGAGTATGAAGTGGAATTTTATAAAAACTCAATCTATACGCGCTCTCATTGGAGAATCTCGATATCGACCAAATGTATGCTGTTACACAAGGGCATTGTTCAAGGGCAGGAGAACTTCTGTTGCAAAATTTGGACCAATAAGAATTAGAGTGATTTCCATCTCAATGGAGATCCTTAAATTCAGCTGCGTTAGAAGCTTATGCTATAGTACGTTAGATGTTTGTAAATTTTTTATTAACTCCAGACATCAAACAATTTAGACAAGCATCCGTTAAAATAGAAAGCACGTACAGAAAGTGATCGACAGCCCTGACAAACGTACTACGAAGGATGCTCTCTGTGAAGTATCCTAGCGTTTGCATACGACTCAAATAACCTCGAAGGACAATTTAGGAAACTATCTTGGCACAAAACTAAAGCCAATAGTTTTTTGAATCATTGAAAGCCATAGGACAGCTCTTTTTTTCTCCCCATTTGGATTAACGCTAAAATGTATATTGGTCTGAAATAGGGGTAAAGAGAATGACTATTAAAACAAACATGACGTATAAAATTTGCAAGCATATATAACTGACCACGCATTCTTTGAAGCATGTGTCTCCCACGTGCTCCCCAACAGTACGCAAGCGAAATAGAAATTTTGCGCCATTGACACGATCACGTTTTGATAAGGAGACTTTTTCAGGGTACTTTTGTTTTGTTTCTCGACTATGAAAGGACAAAATGAAATGTATTTGGCGCTTTGAATGATTTCACTTTGTTATGGGTAGATTGTGAATTAATGTTTAGTTGATAGGCATTTATTGAGCTGCTTTAGTTATGGCTTTCATAGAGGGGTTATGGATTAAGGGGCATAACGATGGTTGAGATTTCTTTGTTTCTCTGACAAGTAATTTTAAACCTATGCCTTTAATAACATCGTTAAACGCGCATCCTTTAGTGCGCATGTGTTAAGCGACTGAAACAGAATCCAGTTTGATCTGATAAACAGTGGTGGATCAAGGTCCTTGGGGGCCCCGAGCGGAATGGCAGTGGAGGCCCCCGTATGATGGACGCGATACGCAAAGACTGACAAGGGGGAGGGATGGCGAGGCCCCCTTAACCGGCGAGGCCCCGAGCGGCCGCTCCCTCCGCTCCTAGGTTGATCCGCCACTGCTGATAAATGCTGTAACGATTGACTGGAGTACACCAAATCACTGCTCAATGGGCGGCATAACACGTTAACAATCCATATTTCCTTTGCAGAAACTCCATCCGTAGCCACGCACTCGCAAATTGCTAGCAGCACCACCCAAAACGGCGAACCTTTCTATTATTTGTTGCTTGATATGTTTCTGTATTAAGATACATGTATATTGAGAGCAATAAAGTTTTTCTATCGCCAAAAGCAACCAACCATATTGCAACTGATCGTTTTATTCTTCTCTTACTTTTAGATGCTTTGGTTGAATCGGATATGTTCATGGACGCACTGTCTGCCACGCTGCGCAAGGACGTAAAGAAGCGTAAACGACGCACGAGTGGTTCGGAAGGTGCTACAACCACCGTTGCCAGCAGTAGCACCAAACCTGGAGAATCGACTGGCGTCAATAAACCGGCTGGTGCGGATGCTAGTACCACAAAGGTGCCCGCGCCGGGCAGTCCCACATCAACGGCCGACGATTCGGCATCGGAAGCGACCACCCCAACCACTCCTACCTCACCGAAGGTTCCGACGATAGCACCGATGTCCTTTTACCGGGACACACTTGCGGAACAGGAGGAGGAAAATGGCAGCGGTTCAACGGCAACCGAGGACGGCACAAAGAAGGAAGAAGCGGACACTGAAAATAATGGTGCGGATGGGAAAAAAATAACTGCCGACGAAACGGAAGTGGACGATGATGGGCCTATACTGAAGAAGCCCAAGCGAGTGAAGTGTGAACTGAACGAGGAGGACGATGAAGAGGAAAAAGATGGAGAAACCGTCGAAAAGACGGCGAAAAAGCAACCAGCCGAAGGAGATGGCAATGATGATGAAAAGACTGAACTGATGGCCGTAGTTATGAGCGATGTGGAGAAAAAGATCGCGGAAGAAGCCGAGGGCGAAAAGAAGGAAGATTCCGAGAAGGAGGATGAATCACCGACCGATGGAAGGAAACCACCCGGTCCGGGGTGTGGCCCCGATGGACCGCCGGGTGTGCTCGTGATCCATCGCAGGAAGGGTCCGAAGAAGCAGCTGCGCTGGAAAACGGCCGAAGAGCTGGAGGAAGTACGTTACTTCGAGCTAGACGTAACGGAGCGCTGCAATGTGACGAAGTCGTTCACGGACATGAAGCAAATGGAGCGCGTGGACGAGCGGCAAAAGTTTATGCTGTCCCGTAAGGTCGGTTCGGAGGACATCATGGTGGAACGGACGACGTGGCGTGCGCTGGTGCAGGTGGACAATGTTCCGGCATCGCCAGACGGCAACCAAAGTCTCGAGCGAAATGTTCAGCGGCAACGTGAACGTGGATGTCTGCAGGCCCTCTACTTCAACAAGCACATGATTCCGGATTCGGCGATCGAACCGGATCCGGCGGACATTTACCAAACGGCTGATCCGGTGCACATTCCACTAGAGGACGTGACCGGTAATCCGGATTCGGTGAATGATTTTACCAGTGTACCATGGCCGGATCCCAAGTCGACACCACCGCACGAATCGGGCGCGTTCAACTCACCGTTCTTTCCCTCCGATTTACCACCAGCGGCTGGTTTCGGTCCGGGAGACTTCCCGCCACCATTTGCACCCGGTGCCGCGGCTACCATCGGGCCGGGACCTTGGAACATGGGACCGCCGGGTGGAGCTGGGCCACGGCCGGGCGTTCTTCCGCCGGGGATGTTCCCGCTTAATCAACCTCCACCCGGTATGGGACCAGGGAGCGGTGGTGGTGGTGGTGGGAGTCCAAACATGCTTAATATGCCGCTTAACATGTCACCTAATGTGCCTCCGCCCGGTATGTTCCCGGGAGCGACAAACTTTAACGCACCTCCGCCAGAGTTGGGACTTATGGCAGGTGGCCCAGATATGGGAGGAAGACGGGGACCGCCCGGTCCCGGAGGGGTCGATTTCCGGAATGGTCCTCCGCCACCACAGCAGTGGGTCACTGGCAATCGACCATTCGTTGGCGGCAATAATCCTTCTCGTGGTGGTGCCGGTGCCGGTGGCTTTGGAAACCGTGGAGGAGGAGGAGGGGGCGGCAATTGGAACAATCGAAACAATGGCAATAATGGAAATAGAAATGGTGGCGGTGACCGTGGTCGGATGGGCGACGATGGTCGTGGAAACTACCGCGGCCATTGGTTGCAGAACAACCGTGGCCACAACCGGGGCGGTGGTGGACGGAAGTGGTAGCACAAGAGGGACTCAAATCGGGACAGCAATGACAGCAGTCCGGAGTAGTAGCAGGATTGTTGTGGAGCTGTTCGGAAAAAAAGAATTGTACAACTTCTGGTTTAAATCGATCTCGCACGCCTATTTGTTTTGTAGATGTTTCGTAGAATGATTTCATCTGCTGGTTAACTTGTTTTATGGAATAAATTTTAATGTGCCGTATAGCGATAGCGGTAGTAGTAATAATAACTAATAGTAGTAGCAGTAGTAGCAGAGTGGACTACAAATAGTGGCCATGCTCTGGGCACTAGATTCTAGTACACGCTCGAATGGGTGCGATAGAATAAACCCTACCTAGCTTGTTTATATTGTGCATAACTGAAATTGTGGATCGCATAACCGGGAGAGGTCTCCGGTAGCTTTATGTTTATAGTAAAAGATTGCGGTGCTTCTTACAGCAAAGCATTTAAAATAACAATAGGCCAGCAATTGCATACAGTTACATCAATCACAACGGCACTCTATCTAGTTGTGAGATAAGGGTGTGATTACATTTTTTTCTTAACTGAAGATAACGAAACGGGCGTGATAATGAATTGTTTCTACAGGAAGCGTTACGAATCGTGTTCAACAAAAATGTTGTTTTTGAAATGGAAGATGAGGATTTGTATACATGTCCCAGCAATTGATCATAATGTATGTTCGTTTAGTATAAGCGAAGGAATCTGTATTACTTTTACCGTTGAGAATGTATTGTGAAAATACGATCGATTGGAAGATACAAGAAATTGCAAGTTTGTTTCATTTTATTCAACTTAATTAAAACTAAACCTTAAGGTAACAGGTTGTTA
>KB663644.1:2869140-2900138 GCA_000349025.1 Anopheles minimus | reverse complement strand
CAACTAACGGCTTTTACGAATTGTTTGGAAATTGATAAATTTCAAATTGAAGTCCATAGAACTGGAAAAGGGTTTACTCATAAGGCAAACAGTGTAATTTCATGTATGATAAATAATATAACTGCAATACACAGCTTAATGGGAGTGTTTATTCTCAGCTTTGTAACTCACATGATTGAATGTGTTAATAAATGCGCATTATAAAAATTAACCAGTTTCTGTGGATTTGCCTCATTGCTTAAATTCAGGAAAAAACGATCGAAGGAGGAGAAAATTGATACGAAAGAAGGTAAGAGAAACTACAGAACGAACTTAACCTCAAATCGAACTTGGTGCATTTTAAAATAACGAACAATTTGAAATGGTTTGAGAAAAGACACACATCCCAAAACTTGACTCAGCGAGTATGTCTGTTCTTCGTCATTTGAATCGTTTGTGCATTCCTTTTTACTTCCGTTCGTATAGATTTCACAAAACGGGCCGAACACAGCAAACATTTGGACAACATTTTTAGCACATTCACTGTGGGCTTTCATAGTGGTCAACATTGGCAACACAGTGACAGCCAGCTGCAAGCACCAATTGGTCCGTCGCTGCTGTCAATTAATTCATTGTTTGCCGTCATGATGGTCGGTGCTGTGGCCGCTTACAAGAATAATTTTCAAAAACAGCCAAATCACGGTACGATACTTGACCATTCGATTTCCGGCTAGCTGTTGCTTGGAGTCCGTGCTATCCGGAAGTTTCCGGTTTCTCTCGTGTAATTGTGATCACGAATGCTTTGCAGAAAAAACGAGAAACAGTTGGGCGATTGCAATTCGAACGAAGGATGCTGTTTCGTGAGTGATTTGGTGTCTGTGTGCTCAAATATGTTCAAGCCTTCTAGTGAGCCTCCAATTGTGAATGTGGTTAACAGGTTAACAGCTGTTTTAATGTAATATGACCTCGCTTGTTTGCTTGCTATCAGTTTGGCGGTCACAATAAGGAAGTTAGCTATAGAACGAAGAGAAATTCGCCTTCTTTTTAAGTGAAACTAGTTTGTGTGTGCGTGTGTGAATGTGGCTGTGAGGAAATTCTTGGTGCAACATAAAGAAAGGTGAGTGAAAAATGTAAGCTGTTGTGATGCATGCCACAAGTAATGCCTCGGCGCGAGTGTGCATCCACTTTTATTGTACACCAATCAATGAGGTTTGACCAAGTGTTTGGCGTAGGCCTGCGTCGTGTCCAGAAAGTGTGTTTCCCTTCGCCAAGTGACACAGAAAGAAAGTAATACAAACTTAAAGGGAAACTGGAATGGAAAAAAGGGTTGCTACGCTGTTTCATTTGTGTGTGTGTGTGGTTGCCACTGTGGTTACTGTGGGTACAAGGCTATTAGGAAAAAAAGAGTGTTGTACGATCGTTAACCACAGCTTCTCGTTTGGTAAGAGTCACTGGAGAAATTGAAAAAGGGATTTATCATCATCTCTGTTGTTCCTGTACGATGCGAGTGCCCTAGTGGCGATAGGGCATTGGCACAATTCATAGAACTGGTTTTCTGTAACCATCAACTCCCAAAGGCAACATGTAGTGTGACCAATTAGAAGCTCAACATAAATTGTACGGCTAGTGTTCTGTCTCGTGAAGGTGTAATTTGTATGTTTTGAACACACACACTTGCGTAGATAAACACACAACGACGCACCTGCCCAGGTTCTGTTCCAGTGATTCATTCATCTGTGTTCGTTGTCACCTTTTTGGGTGCGCTTGAGTGTAATATCCAAGCATAATAGCACCATTGTGCGTGAACAAACCGTTTTAAACTAAATGTCCCCCCAGCGTCATCCGGATTGGTAGAAGTGTGTGTGTGCATGAAACGAAAGCAAGCGACGAGTGTGTTTGTGAGGCAATAAAAGGCATGTGGAGAAAGGGCGGCCGGCCAGCCAGGCAAAGGCAACTGTAAAGGAAGGAGCAAAAGCGGAAGAGACCAGAAAACAAAAGCGAACATAAAAAGAAACGGTTCGTTTGAATCGAGTTTGCGTGTTCCTCTGTGTGTGCTTCTTTTGACGAGATCGTTTTGCTCAGGCTCTACCTTCCCAGATGATGATTTGCTTGGCACGCCTCCATTACCTGGCCCACAGTGGAAACGAACTGGCCGTACAGAATCGGCAAATGATTCACGCAAGAATTTACCGCGACACATACCACGATGGTCATGCTGCTCCACTAGCGGAGTGGTGTATTTGTGTGCTGTGGGTCTTCCTGTACGTTTTTTTTTGTTGGACGTACGCTCTCCATAACAATATGATGGCCAACTTTGATCGTACGCGTTGGCTATCATGCTGTTGCTCTTCTTGCATCGAGCTGGTGTGTGTGTGCTTGTTTGTGAATGGGACTGTGCGCTTGTCTGTCGGCTGTTCATGGTTTAACCCTTCTCCAGTCTGCGGGAGATATTTGTGTGTTTTTTTTTATTTTCGTTTGTTGCCTAAAAACCCTTTGGGCTCTTGTTTTTTCGAAGTGGTGTGTAGATCACAAGCCCTCAGCATGAAGTTGCTTTGAAAAGGGTGCTGTTATTTTCCTGCGTTTTTCATTACAAGCAAAGGAATTTCATGATCTTTGTGGATGTGGCTTTGTCACTTATATTAAGCTAACTGTTGTCCCTATCGAACAATTTTTGATCGTTCAGATTTTCGATGGTATTCTAGACTTTACTTCTAATAAAGGGTTTGAATGTTTTGAAGGCGGCTTAAAGTGCAATTTACCCTTACGCATATCTTTTGTAGAAGTTTGTCTATTTTTAAGGGGTAAACATAGTTTTTAAGTAAAATATTTCTGAAAAAAAATCATTTCCGTGTATCGTTGTTTTTAAATTGGGATTGAAATCATAAACTTATTAGAAATATTTAAACAAGCTAGAAGTTGTTGCGGTTTAGTGGCAATAAAGCCGGTCATTACAAGCGTTATCCTGCGCCAAAGCTGTTAATGCCAGATCCAAACCTCTCGAGGATGTATTGCCAAAAGAAAAAGCAGATAGGTCTATCGAGTCAAGATCAATAAAGGTTGGGCTTGAAAAGAACTGAGCATTTTTTGTTTAGATACAAAATAGAATAAAATTATGAGTTTGCTAAGTGCACCATTATATCATAAGGCAGGGAGTGTCCGCACTGTATACATTTAGCACATGGCGCCCAATGCTTGGGGGTTTAAAATATTTGTTTATTTCGGATGTTTATGTACCAAATTAGAAACATCAACATGCTAGACAACACGGGTGAGGATTTGTTCAAACCTGTCGAAGTGTTTATGGCTGGTTTAGACATATTTAGTGTGAAAATTCCAAAAATTTGTTTCAACAAACAATGAAAGTTTAATGTGTGTTATTAACTATTACACCAAATGTATCTGTTTGATATCTGTTGTATATGTTGTCATACTACCTTGTTCGTTTTATTTAATGTTGAAATTAAAAAAAAGATGTTCTATCTAAAATAGATTGTGCTATCTATTGATTACGTTTTGCATTCAAATTATTCGTCTGTCAGCACAACTAGTCTTGCAGCGGAAAGAACGGTTTTCTCGTTCGGTTTTCATTCCTACGGTTGGTTATTTATACTTGAGAAACAAAAAGAAAACTTCACTAACGTGGCGCCGAAATCGTTTCTATTTCCTGAGGGTAGACGAAAATTGAAAAAGAAATGTATAGAGGAAAGTTATCTTCTTCGATGCATTTTAGTGCACTCTTGCAATCTCGGTGGGGGACTGAATTGAAATGTATAGAGAACAACCTCCAATACATGCTTGTTGAACGAAACATGCATCTGTACTGTTGTGGTTCATTTATCATTTTATCTTCAATTATCTAATTGTTAGAAGACAATTGGAGGTACTGTACTCTTATTCGATTAAAAAAATAATTCTTGATTGATGGTTAATGTGTTTTCAACACATTTTTATCATAAATCTAAACAAAACAACTTCGATTATTTCTTATCATCTGTTTTCAATTCGACAACTTTTAAAGGTTAAAGTTATCCTGAAAACCTCTTAATTTATACTAATTTGTAGTAGCAAACATTACCCTATTTATTCTTCTCCTTCTGATCGATCATATTTGACCGATAATTTATTAAAGAAATGTGCAATCATCCTTAATTTATCAAGTCAAATCTAATAACGGTGAATTCTGACGCAATGAAGTTGAATCGTAATGAAAACCCAAACTCACTTCCTGTATTTTTAATTTACAAATTCATTTTAATTGTTAGCCGTTTGCTCAATTGCCGTTTAATAGCGCCGAGCGTTTTATTCATACTTCAGAACTTGCATAACACCACCAGTCGGAAGATTTTCAGGTGAACTCGACTTTGGCTGCCATTCGACCTCGATTTGTTTACTTATTGTTTCTACTAAAAGGTACTCCGACCAACCCGGTCGCATTTGGTTTGGAGGATGTGCCGTTTGTTTGGACACTAAATTGTTTCCAGCTTTTGGACGCCGTCAAAATGGAACCATCCAGTACCGAAACCCGGGTCTGTAAAAACATACATCCCCAGCAGCCCTCAGCTCGGATCTCCGAGTCACCCGATGCATCCAATGAAGCCGGCGTTGGTTTTTTGTTTTCATTAATTAAGTCAGTCGCTTTTCAATGCCACCAAATTGGAGTTGAAGTGAATCGCACTGTTTTCTATACCTTTTTACCTTTTTTTCCCCCCTCTGTTGTTCATTCTTGACTCGTTTTTTCGTTGTTATTGTTTCTGGGTGAACATTTACAAACCGATGACAGAACGGGTCGGAAATGATGAACCACCGCTTCAACGATTTGCCGTTATAATTGGTAGAACAACCTCCAGAGGAGTGTTAAAGGAGGACTGGTCGGAGGGGTAGAAACGGAGATCCAATAATCACAACAATTACACGAACCAGAGGGCTCTGCATGAGCAATTAGCGTGAGGGCCACATTATATTTGCCGGAAAAGTAAGCGATCGCAAGGCGTAACGCCACGTAACGTACGTTGGTTGGTAAAATTAGTTTTTTTCTTTCTTTATTTTGTTAATTTACTTTATTTTTGTCCTCCAAATTTCGCTTCGTCCGCAATGTTTAATCATTCGCAGCGAAACGAAGTGTATTCCATTCGTTTGGACAAGTCAAAATTTTGGACGAATGTGAAGGTGATTTTCACTTTTGAGTTTATGAGGACAGTTTCGACTTATTCCTTCATTATTTCAAAAATGTTTGTTTTGTTTATTATTGACCTAAATAAGCACGATGTACTAAAAATTTGCAAAATGGGTGACGAAATACATTGCAATTTTATGGTCGTGTTTGGCGTATATCATTGCCAAACCTATCGGCTTTCACACAATTCGCTATGACCCCGGGAAAATGGAACGGATCGCTTTTTTTTTTGTATAGTTCGCTTTATTCTCATCGATCGATTTTCCACGGTATAGTTTTCCATTTTTTAAGCGTAAACTTGTTGCATACTTTCTTTCGTCACCAGAATATGTGTGAGTGTTTCTTGTTCCGGTTTATGTTTTTTTTTTGGAGGAATGGTTTATAATAAATTTCCCATTGATGTTGCTTGGAACTTTTCATTATTGTTGAAATGGAAAGCTTCTGGCTTTCTGGCCATGGCATCACGTACGCTAAAACGTGACGGTGGAGGAAAGGGGAAAATTTTTGTCGTTGGCAAATATCCAAATTCTGTGTGAGAGCTAAATATCGCACGGGTACGGGAGTTTTTGTTCGAGCCATCAAGCACGAAGACATAAAACCGAGCGTGCGGCAGCACATCTCCCGCCTACAGGCTTTGGATATCTCTGGCATGTTCTCTAGAGCATGATCCAGTTTGGAACATACCTCAACAACAACGGTGGTGGTAGTGAAAAATCGGCTGGAAAATGGCGTGATGGTTGCGTCCGACCAGTGGAAGGCTGCTGTTTTGGCTGCTGGTAGTGTTATTTAATTATTTATTCCAGACCACGACCATTCGGAGGTAGTTTCCTTCTGCGTTATGCCAGTCTGATGCGGTTCGGGTGGTTTCGGTCTTAAATGGTTTCGTAATCGGAGTCGGTATTGTTGTGTGTGGTGTAATTTAAGGTTGAGCTGTGGCTGAGATGCACTTTTCGCTGGGATATACTTCTATTACCCTACTGCTCGCGTAAGTATGGTTGCGTTTCCCAGACAAAATGATGCTAACAGCGCCTGTGGTGGAAACAATCAACGGTACATTTCATTGACAGCAACCCATGTTGTGTTTTAGTATCACAAAAAGAAGCTGGTTTATTTGTGCTGAGAGGTTATTGTACTTCATTATAAACCATGTGAAGCATACTAAAATTTTAAAGATTATTAGCCAAACGGAAGGTTAAAAAAAATTAAACAATTGAAATGATATAAACATTTTAGGAAAATGTCATTGTAAAAAATCGTTATATTCAGTCTTTACACGAGGTACACAGTTCTCTGATTATGTGGATTCAAAAACACAAAGATTATAAAATTAAACAGGTTTTTGTGTATACTTTAATTTTGCATTTTTAATTATTCTTTTTAATTTAATAATTTTTAATAATTCAATAATTCCACAAATCCCTTAGATTTGAAATTTATAATTTGTTTTATTTATTATTTTTTAAAACTAAGTTTTGAAATTTACGAACTTTTGAAATAAACGTAATACTTATACCCTTAATCAGGGTGGCCACCTAACCTAGAAAACCGGAAAAATCGGGAATCAGCCTTGAATGCAATTTTACCGGGAAAAACCCCAGTTTTTTTTATTTCGCCTAAAAACCGAGTTTTTTTCGTATCAACTTTCCTCAATATAATCTATTTCAATATCTTATAAAATGCATAATTTCATATTCAGATTCGCGTAGGTAAGAGAATATCGGCTATGGTGTGCCTGCACGTTCTACCTAGTCCCAGTGTTTTTTTATTCCACTCTCCTTACGTTGGAGTCCCACAAATAATACAACACATTGACATATATGTATCGTGCAAGCTTCATCATATAATGGAGTTGCAAATGTCCCTTGTTTGTATGCAAACTATATAGTTTGTCCACTATATAGTTTAAAAGTTCCTCAACGAGTTTGCAATAGTCTACTATCCATTTGTAACACTCCACCGAATGATTAAGAAATTTCATAATATGATTCGAAACCTTGTTTTGCCCATGAGGAATTGGTGAGAACGTGGTTAAACTAGGAAAACAATCGGGAAAAAAACCGGTGTCGGTCGGTGTTTTGACTTTCGCAAAAATTACAAAGTTAATTACAAAAGTTACAAGGATTATTCTAGAAAGCATTATCCCCGTAACTCGGCAAATGACTGTTATGTCGTGTATCACACGAAAACAATTTTGAAAAAAATGGTTTGAAATCATATTATTTTATAACTATTTTAAGTTGAGCAAATCATCACCTTCACCGATCCCATTATTAAAATCACCTTGATAAACATATACGATCCTCGTCCACGTGACGGAATAACGACGAAACGCACATGGCAAGAGAATTATTGACATTTTTGCCATCGGAAGCAACCAGCCATTAATTTGAACTAGAAGATTTAACCCAAGATTTTTTCTCCATCCCAGCGAAAAGAATTTGTCCCACTCAACGATAAGCTTTCCAACCATGAAGGTATATCCTTTGCGGTTGATCTTTCCATTTATAGCGCGACATCGCAGGCGAGAGAAAAGGTTTTGCGAGCGTGCAGCAGCGGCTGTTTGTCATAATTTTGTGACTTCTAGCGCACTTTATCTTCGGAAGCAAAAGGGAGCTCTTTTGTTCGTTTTATAGCCCAGCTCGCAGGAACGGGGGCAGATAGTAAAGAAGAAGAAAAAAAAGCAAAATAAACCCCAACAGTGCTTCGGATTCCAAGTGGGGAAGCGAACAACCCCGAATTCGATAATAGCAATCATGCCCTTCGGAAGGTTGTTCCATCCAACGCTGTCGGTCGTAGGTCATCGTCTCCAGGGGGAAAGTTTTTGAGATGGTGCATAAAAAAACACACACAGAATCGGAAGCATGAGAGCGATACCGTTGGGCTGCAAGAAAAGAAAAAAATAAATCTCTTGAGAAGTGCGGTCGCTGGGGGAATTGGTGATAAGCTAAAAAATTGGGGAATTTCTTCGGAATTTCGATCGAAATATCATTAGGATAAATTGTTTTCCAGACATCGTCTCTCTTCCCGTGCTTTGGCGGTTTTTTTTTAAAGCGATTATCTATGTGCTGCTGCATCTCTTAATGATATACATAAAGAAGCGGAGTGTCAAGGACGAGCTAAGCAGCAAACGTTGAAAGACTGTAAATCCTGCTCAGTGTTAATCCTTCTCGTGCTTACTAGCGTACTGAGCCAGCCAGGTTTGCCGTATGGCATAGGCAGATAAATAAAATTACTAAAACTCACCCTTGCAACAGTAGGCGAGAGATTCGACCGAACGGCAATGGGATGACCGCTCTGGCCCCAAACAAAGAACAACATCATCCCCATCGACTACGAAACGCACAAGTACACTTGCTGCTTGGGTATGAGTGCGAAGTAAGCAGTAGTGTTATAGAGAGGGAAAGCATGTTGGGGGTGAATAAGAGTTTAAAATTTCTCGGTGTACTCATACCACGCACTAGGACGTACTTGCCACATAACACTGTGTGTGTGTTTGTGTTGATTGCGCGGTACGATCCTTTTCCCACATCTGCCAACTACACTTCGCAGGATAAGGCCGGATGAGAACGAAAGTTCGCTGACTTTGCCCTGGCTGATTTTGACGTCCTTTCTGTGTGTTCGTCGACCCTGTCGATCAAACTGGGAGTTTCGCTGTTTGCGTGCTATGTTTTCTCTTCCTTTCTCTCTACTGCACAGTCAGCACATTTTCCTTTCATTAGTACCACCGACGTTCGGTTCGCTTCGTTGCATGTGCTTCTAAATCGGGTGGAAAAAAATGGCGGATGAGATGAGTTCAAACGAAAGAGAACGAATGATGGTTCGTGAGATATGTTTTATCTCTTTCTATTTTCCTATTGAAAATCATTTCCCTCCCAATGGTACACAACCGCTCGTCACACCGCGCAACCGGGTTGCAAAATCAATGCTGTCAATCGATGTCTAAACCGCGTACAGACGGCGAAAAACCTTGCGCGATTTGGTACGCTCAAACGCATTTGCATTGTACGTTTCGACCTTCTGTTTTTCCCTCAATTTCTCATCCAGCTTGTAATTGCTTTGAGGTTAGACCATTGGCATGAAATTTTCACCGCGTTCAATTGAAAGTAACTTTGATCAAACCCTCAAAATTAATGTTAGCATTCCATCAAGTTCCAATTTGTCCAGTTTTTTTTTAATTTTTCCACAACTATTTCTATTTTACGAGCCTTATGTTTACTAAACTACCGTTCAATGCAACCAAAGAGACGACATCCTTCGGGATACAAGGTAACTCTGCCATGTGCAGAAGATTGCATTTGGCAAACCACCGGAAGCAGCTAACAAATAACGATAACCTTCTACCAACTGGCCTCGGCGATTTGGAATTTACAAATTAAATTGAATATTGTGCGTTAGTCTTTGTGTGAGGTTTTGCCTCTGCAAGTTGCGACAATTCAATTAACGCATGGTTTTCTAGCATGCCGTTCTATATTTAGTGGTGTGAGGAAGTCCTTCTATTTGGCTTTTGGCAATTATTTGTCCGAAATCAAAGAGTGTAGAGAGGGTTTGAGTAGATTATGTCACACAACATTTGCCTCATATTTGTATTTTCTCATTAGTTTGACTATTCCTAATTGTTGACGAGCTCTCAGATGAACTACCTAGGGCATAATCGTCAAATCCTGTGCATGACAGTGGCACCATTTGAATGAAGTTTTAGAATAGGGTTAGAACATAATTTTATAATACAGTAAATTCATATATGTTTTGCTTCTAAGTTGTGAAGTGGGGGGCCTTGAGATCTCGAGTCTTGGTTCTAGATCTAATAAATCGGAGGTCGACGATTCAATCACGTTTAAGTATTCTCTTAGAAAAGCGATCCAGGGACTTCCTGGAGTTGAATATACCCAGTTACTTTTTCTTATACCACGTAGATACCACGTAGTTGGTCAATCAAGTCCTAACTACAAGGGAACGGTCCGGATGGGATTCGAACCTTGGGTCCTGTCATTTAAGACCGGCGTCGCTATTTCCTCGGTCATCGGAGCGCCCCTTACATTGTCTCGTTACTCGGTCTTTACCACTCGTCATTATATTTTGGTTTTATGTTCTAGCAAGATCTGTCATAATTATCCAGCATGCACGATAAGTATTACTCGTTTAATACACTGAAAAACCTTTTTTATGGATTTGGTTCGACCTGCTAATGGCTTTCTGCTTTAAGTGCAACGCCAAAACCAGACAATTGTGTGAAATGTTGACGACAGGCAACGAGGGAAACATGTAAAGAAGGCGAACAGGAACACCATTCAGCTATTGTCCTTTGTTCAGTATCTAAAAGGATTTATTTATAGTACGATTGCGAAATATGCGGTGCGAGTGAGTGCACTCTCCGTTAATGCACTTTTTTCCATGCACTGCGTGCCCTTTTTGAGGGTCTGCAGAAGCTTTCCACTCGTGATGGTTTCAGTGGTGCGTGGCCCATGCTCTGCCATATTTAGCGAGTCTGTTCACTCCACGAACTTATTAACTGTTATGCTCTTTGTTATTGTTTGAACAATCATATTGGCTTTCGTTATTTATTTTGTGCGCGTTCACGTTGGAGAGAGGATAACAGAAGTTTAGCTCACAACAGTTAGTACAACAGTGAGTCTCGAAGGCTGTATGAAGGAAGGAAGAGATGGTGCTGAGTTTCTATTGCTGAGGTAGCATATCGTCAGGCAATGGTAAAAGTATATGTAAAAACGTGCGTAGGAGTGATACCAAAACGAACAGAGAGAAGCATGGCGTTGCGTCCTTTGGTCGGAGAGCAATGTATGATAAGAAATCATTCCAACAACAAAAAAACGAAAGAGAAGAACTTTGGGATATTCGAGCATACTCTCTCAGAGTGAACGGGGGAGTCTTAGTCATTGTGTATCCTTTTTAAGGACGACTCAGAACCAGCGTACAGCCAAACACATCTAAATAGACGAATGGTTATTGCTCTCGTCCCGATAACAAGCATCTAGAGAAATGAACACCTGAACTGGTGCTCCCGGACATGCGCACTGCGATTGCCTATGTTTCCATTAAAACCATGGCGGCAGTTGAGATCCTTCGACTCCTCTTTTTTAACCGTTTCTCTCTTGTGGTAGAGGTTTGTTATGTGTATATTTTTTTCCTGTTGTGCACTGCATTCCAGTGTCGCTGCCCTGTATCCAATCTTCCACTGGCGGGAGCATTCATTTTATATGCGTGAGTGACCCTCCGTGCCAGGGATAACAAAGACACTCGGTGCGGAGTTCGAATACAGCACGCAAAACGCCAAAACTGTCAACGAGCAAGGTGGCAAATGTGTGCCTCGTTTTGCCAGTGTTGCATATTATTCCGGACCCGTTGCAAAGGCGATCCTAAACCATTGGTTACACTACGGTTTGTGGAAACCTTTGTGTGGTGTACGTCCAACATGGATGGAGTATCATAAATGGCGAGCGTGTTTTGTACAGTGAGTATTGCGTTGTTGTGAGTTGTTGCGCCGTCCTAGACTTCTTTGTGTTGTTTAGCAAAGTTGGTGCAGAGGTAAATTTTTCTACCATGTGGTCTATCTGGAAAAGTGCATTTCTATAGGGTGGTGAAACACGCGTAGAAAATCTGCCATCATAATCTGTGGAGTTGGAGTTTGTGGGTTTGTGTTTATGGGTACTTATTTTACTGTGCGTGCTTTATCAGGCTAAAGCATTAATTGGTGATTGAAGATCTTTTCATCTGAGAGATGAAAAACAAGCCTGTTTCAAAGGCTTATCAGTTCTGTTGTCCTCCCAGAAGGTGAGTCGTATGTTGCAAGTTTGTGCCACAATATGTGTATGCGTGTAAGTGTTGATCAGCAGCAAAAGTAAACAATATGCAATATCTTGTTTATATTATTCGATGCCAGAAAACTTGAAAGATACGTTTTGTTTAATTGTGTTTCTTTAGGCGATTGTCACTTTAGTAAGGCTGACATAAAATTGAAGAAATGTTTTTCACGCCATTTACGCAAAGATAGATTAACTAACCAAAAGGATTGATTGGGTTCCAATGTGTAAAAGTTAATCGAAATAATTGACTTTTCAAGTGGGCACAAAAGAAAACATCAGCATCCATTACGATCTGTAGCAAAAGCTCTTTGTGTTTCTGCACCAACAGTATACCGTAAGCTGGTGGTGAAACACAGAAACAACACATTTTTTGCGCCTGTGTATGTATCTTGTTGAGGGGTTTTTCGCGCTGTTGTTGATCGGGAGTTGTTTTTCATTGCGAGACTGCGTGCTTGGTGCGAGGACTAAAAAATAGCAGGAAAAAACAACAACTATAACTTGAATACCACGGAGATGAATTTTCCAACCGAATAGATGAGAGCAACAGAAACAAGGAGCGAGAAAAGAGTAGAAGAAAGACATTTATCGTACGTGTGAATGAAATGGCATGTATTAAATCTTATTCATGAATCCGAGATACATCTCGTGAGCTATTCCATGTTGGTCGCTACGATGTGTGTGTTTGTGTGCGTGTGGAAAAGGGAAATTTTGGAAAAGCGAGAGAGGAAAAGGAAAGCAAAAAAAAACAGCTGACCTTTTGTTTTGTCGCGAACTTTCCGAGCGCGCCGTGGCTCCTAACGTACGTTCGGTACGTTCCTCAAAAGGGGTGAGTGAAAAACCCCCGAAAGAGGTGGCGATACTCTGTTGTTATTTCCGTTTCCGAAAGACCCTTGCATTTTTGTACAGCGAGTCACGTTGCATGGAGTTGAATATTTTGAGGGCATTCGATATTCGTCGAATTCTATCACTGTCACGGAGCTCACGGAAAAGACATCACGGAAAGGTTGGCAAAAAAATGTAGAAAATATTTGATCTGCTAGAAGAAAACCTGTTCAACACTCCGGTGCCGTTGGCAATTCTTGCGTTAGTATTTGCAGCATTTTTGCCAGGCACCACCAGTCGTGGTAAATAGCAACACTAGATGTACGTACGCATAATTTTGCACGTTCCGTCGACCCGCGCCAATAGTTAGGAAACAAAGAACCATAAGTTTTGCTTTGGCTGGCAACAGGATTCACCAAAGAAAAGTTGGAATGGAAATCTGGGAGAGTGAGATAAAGAGAAGCCTTTCGCGTATATTCCATTGGTAGGATTCATAGAACTTGGCAGATAGGAGATTCTGCAGTACTGACATCATTTTAGCAACGTGATACGACCGAATGGTTGGATAAATCTATTCGAATGTGCAAACGATCCGTACAATCTTTGCTTCGGGACATGTGTGTGTCTGTTTGGAATTCTTTGTCGAAATTGTATCGTCAACATTGATCAGTGTGTGTGTGTGTGTCTATAGCGGGAGATATTTTCGATGCTAGGTTCAAACGGATGAATAAAGCTGTAATTTAACGACCTTCCCTTTTCTTTTCATCTATATCTTGTTGCACTTTGTGTTAATTAAATTTTCGTCTTCTCTTTATCTCGTTCCAGGCACTGTGGATATCCCGAAACATGCTGTTCGTTTTTCTTTTTCTGAAAAGCAATAGTTAAATAATTGCGATATCTCTTGTTGAATAGGGTATAGTTTAACAGTTTTGCTCTGGAAAAAGACTGGTGTATATGATTGTTTTGATAAATGTTTGGTCATTGATTTATTTGTTATAATATTCTTGAATTCCGTTTCGCTTTTTTTATAGGTGCGTGTGTCCCAAAGTTAGTGTGTGAGTGAAGATCTGATTGAAAATCGTGAATTGAGGTAATTTTGTGAAAAAAGTGATTCAAAATCAATTATCTGAATGCATGAATGAAACCCCTGCAGCCCCGGCACTTGTGAAGGGCAAGTGCATAAAAGAAGCTCGTAGTGTACGTGTGTTAGTTTGTGTACGGTGTGGTATTAAAGATCTGCAACAACGTCTCGTCTAGTGTTAAAGTGTGTGTGAATGTGTATGAGGATAAAAAAAGGATCGTGATCGTGAAGTTGATTGATCGGTTTGAATCATTTGAAGAATTCCGCACCTTTCCATGCCGATCAAAAAGCTAAGATTCCGTGTGAGTCATCGCAGGCAAGAAGGAATTGTGCAGAAATTGTGAACCAGTGCACGAAAGAAGTGTTTACGAAAAAATTGAAGGAACGGCTATCACGTTCGTCCGTAGTATCGTTTAGCTGCTATCACCGTGCGCACGTGGGCGACGACGTGGCCAAGACGACGGCACATTCGCGCTTCAGATCACAGCACGATCGGCGGCGGCCATCCGGTTCCGGCTGATCGGGTGAAAAAATGCATCTGAAATGTGGATTATTGCTACTTTTTACGCTGCTGTTCCTCAACGACACCGAAAGTGGTAAGTGCGGAAGCAATTTTACGTTATTTACTTCGCGTAAAAATATCTTATTATTGTAAGGAAACATTGATACCTACCCAAAAATACGCAACTGTCACGAGTGACACGGGAAATACAGGGATGACGATGATTTGGATAAACAAACATTCCGAAATGAGCTCCCGGTTTGGCTTATGATTTCTCCCTAATCCTGTGGCAATGTTTGACTTTGTCTTCTAATCCTTTGACTCCGTCCAGGATGGGTTGAATTCGGTTCTTCATTTTTTGTTCTTCTGCACGCCTTGGAATGGCACGTGGCGCTTCCTGCAGAGAGGGCTCAGCGTGAGGAATTGAGGAACGAGCAATGAGAAACAGGTAGAGGGATTACGGAAACGTTCGTAGAATTGAAAGATATTTGAAATCGTTTCCTAAGTCCCCGGGAGCAGCATGTTGCATGCAAATCATGCTAAATTACCATCAGAGGAGATTACTTCTCCTCGCTTCGGTATTTGCAGAGTAAGAAATACTGTGTATGTTTTGCTCCTTTTCGTGAACATTTGTTTAAAGAACGTTCCTAATTTGGGTATAAAATACACCCAAATATTAGCTTTAAACATTTTCGTCGTAAATGATTCTTCAAAATTAGAATACGAGTTGTTTAAAAATGGAAAATAATTTAAATTAAAGGTCTAACAAATATTCGGCTAACACAATATAAACTCCAAGGTATACGGCCCGGCCGTTCTTCAGTGAATAAAAAAAAGAATATAAACTTTTTGAACTACCTAAATTTATTGAGAGTTGAAGTTGAAAATACTGAATTTAAAATGTTTTTGCGTCTATTTGCTTTCTGTACTACAAAAATGAATTAATTTGAAGATAAGATTGTGTATGTACTGCCATCTACAGCACGTCAAATTTATCACGTTTTAGCATTTAACATTCATATGTTTTTAGAAGCATCTGTCAGTTGCTTCGCATTGCTCGTCGTGCTGTTGGCGAACCAAAACCAATTAAAAGCTACAAAAGTGTGTTTTTCACGACTATACATCAAGGGAACGTGACTATCATTCGACTGACGCAATAGTGTGATGCACTCCATAGTTCACTCGGATCGTATGCATGAGAGTGCGACATTGCAATAGGATTGAATGTGATTAAAGGTGGAATTTAATTAGAGAATTTTCTAACGTCTTATTTAACAGAAATTGCGTTAAAATTTTGGTTGATTAATTTTAAATAGCCTGTTGCGTTGCTTGACTTAACTTTAATAACTACTAAATTTTGTGGTTTGACGACCCAAAGTTTGAGTAACATATGCGAGCTCTTTAAAATTACACAATTAGACTTATTTTCACTTTGTGGCCGGGAAGGCCGGACGTAATTAAGAATCAGTTCTTGAGACGCAAAACAGTTTTTTAAATAAATATGTCGTAAAATATAGAATAATATTTACAAAACCTATATGCATTGCCAGCAAGGACTTATAATGTGTTTGGAACAATAGGTAAATTTTCGTGGTCTCTTGAGCTATTACTTGTACCTTATTATAAAGCTTGTATCCAAAAATTATGATGCAATATGAGCAATTTCAGAAGTTACAAGTTTTTTGGCAAATGTCTGCTGGATGTATTCTGTGTATGCTATAGGCTCAAATGTGATTATATATTATTACTTCTTATTATTTCTTCTATGACACTAAAACCTCAAGAGGTCTCGATCTGCCATTTCTGGCTTCCGTAACTTGAATTTACACGCAACAGGATATTCAGTCCTCCGTATGGATTTATTATTACAAATAGCAAAAAACTAGTGTGAAGAAATTTGCGTAAATCGTATTATATCATCCATCTTCAGGACATTGACAGTGTTGAAGTCGTATTAAAAAACATCATATTAAAAAAAATACAAAGGAATACAAATCTTAATCTATTATAAAATGTTCAAAAGTATGATGCATGTCATGGTTACCCTTTTTCAAATTAATCTGGGAAGATCTAATGTCATGGTACTTTTATGGCAGTATTGGTATTGACTGCATCCACCGAGCAATGTGTTGTTCTAGCAATGTCATCTGTCTATAATGTGTCATGCATTGGCTTGTGACGATGGTTTATTTGTAATGACAACGTGCTGTACACAACAGGACCGGATTTTTGATCCAGTCTTGAACCGTTCGCTTTGTTGTTTGTAGAATGTACTAATCACATTTCGAACAACAAACTCAAGAAAGTCCAAAATGTCAGACCAAAAAAGTGTAGTGTACCAATCTACTGAAAACAACCATCTAATGAATAAACCAACAGCACCTCTGTATATTATGTTGGCAAATAATATATGTTAGTTTGTTATTCTGGCCGAGTTTGGTGGAGTGGTTTACAATTCGGATTATCATTTTACTTCCACTCGCATGCTGTGTCTGATGTTTGTGTGTGTGTCTGTATGTGGTTCTTTTAATTATCTTCCAACATTTCCACTTGGGGTGATTTTTGAGTTCTTATTTGCGTTTACATTCCATTCCGGATTATGAGTTTTGTGCTCCAGTTTTGCTTTTGTTTGAGTTTTATCTGCACTGTGTGTTGGGTGGAAAACATCGCACCGCGCAACTTGTCCGTAAGTGCCACAAGTTAGAAAATGTGTGTTTGATACTAAACTCCTGCTGTGCGGGGTGGTACCATGAGCCGGGCGATTTATGTGGTTTCGACATGTTTTGTGTGGTACAAAGAAAACAAATATCTCAAAGCTTAATATGAAAAGCTTAAGACAGGTGATGAAAACAATGTAAATTTAGAAATGTGTTAAAACTTTCGACAAAAACCTGCAATAAGCATTTCTTTAGCAAACTATGAATTAACATATTTATTCTTACCGTTGAAAGTAATTTGTGGTCTTTTTTTGCTATTTTGAATCGTTGGTGCTTTTAGTTTGGAAAGGTCATTGTTCGGGATAAAGTATCATAAGTACGGAAGGACTCTTTTGCGGATTACAATTTTGCTTTTTCGTATGGCCAGACCAACCTTTTTGAAATGTTTTGTATGCGAAGGCAATGAGCTCATTCACAAGGATAACGGGAGGGTCCACTTAATATATGTTCTTATCCTTCGTTCAAAGATTCTGTCGCTTTAGAAGGTTTAGGATTTATTTGTTATTAGGAAAGGACTTATGCTATCGACGTTAAGCTTAGTGGCTGAATTTTTTATGATATTCTACATGCATAATACCTGTTGCTTGACTCGGATTAATGGAGGGACGGATCAGGACATTGTAATTAAATTTTAATATGATGCAGATAGACCCAATTGAAAAGAAATTAGGAGATGAAGATGTGCTCGACTAACGACCAGACAGGGCTTAGGCTAACGACGTTTTGAAGGTTTCTTATCACTTTCCTAAGTACATTTTTCTTACCTTCAATTTTATATCAAAACAGTAGCTTTTCTTGAGAAATCGTAGATTTTTTTTCTGTATCTATTTTTGCTCTCTTTTCCACACCTCAAAACAACTTTTTTTTATTGTGTGGGCAATGTTTGGTTCTTTTTTGAAATCTCACTTCTATTCTGTCCAGGTTTTATTGCCACACCGCTACAATCATTCCTACTTGGGGCTCATTTTCACGAGTCACACTGGAAACACATAACCTCCAAACGCGTCTTTGAAGGACGCTTTGGAAGCCGAAACGAAATCGTTGAAAGGCGCAGCGGCAGCACCTCGGTGGTGCGAATGGTCCGTAATGTAGTAATTTGGAAGCAGTTTAGCATTTGGTGTGTTTTCGTCCGAATCGAAGTGGAAGCTCTTTTGGCGAAAATTTGTTCCTTCCCATTCCGACCGTACGTGACTATTTGGCAGACGGTTTGATTGTGTTTTTGGTGCGACTTTCGGAAGTGGTGTCCTTCGGACGCCATTCGGGCGACGGGGTTTGATAAAACATAAACCAGTTAACACTCAGTGCGTTTAAAATGTCCCAAAAATTAATTCAAGCGTTGCAAATGATACCAATGGCGAGTTATTGTTGTTGGTAGTATGGCAAGACGATGGACATCACACAAAAATTGGCTATTAAATGTTCGCCTCCGTAAAGATGTTTGCGTTTGTTACAGTGAATGGAAACTGTCCTTCCGGTTCAAGCAATCAAGGTCTAGGTACGGACAGGAAATATGATAGTTTATAATTCCATATATTTTATCCATTTTATAAAGTTATTTAAGATCACGTTAATAGGGCAAATATCGAATAAATAGTGCTAGGGAGTAAGTCGACAAGGTAATTTAGTGTTGGCTAACTCAATATTTGCTAAAAAGTAATGCCTCTAATATCCCATCCAGGCTCAAGTTCGCCAAACAAGAGTTGAATATATTAGTCACGATTATAATGAAAATATGCTAGAAGAAGTGAATTAGATTGGCATAATATTGTAGGATTCCATCTGATTATTAATTTAAAATATGTAAACATCAAAAGAGTTCATGCTGTAAAACCGGTAAACCATTGTGGAGTGATTTACTATGAGGTAAAAAAGAATGTTTTTTAAGAATATCTTTATACACTTTACTCTGATTCTAATTTTAAATTTATGTATGATGCATGTACATTGCAAAGACGAAGGCTAATCGTGTAAGTTTTTGAGTAAATAGTTGAAATACTTTTGAAGCAGTGGTCGGCAACTTCTTCCAGCAAAAATCCAAATATAACAATACAAAAAAATAAAACAATACAAATTATATAAATTACATAATCTACATGACACTACATGAAATTATAAGTATAATTATAAAATATACATTACATATTGTGAATAATGGGCATTGTATTGCATTCGAAAAGTCCTCCAAAGTGAAGAATTGGCCGTTGTGTATACAACATTGTTATGCCTTATTGGATATTCTTGTACTGTGAACAGATGTATGAAAAAATGAGAGAATTAATATCTTCATTTGGACGCGATGTATGAATGTGTGTTTCACCTGGCTATTGACGAAAAACTGATAACAGGCGGCAAAGTAGAGGAGATATAAACTCTTGGGTTGTTCGTATTTAATGATGCTACCAAATAGAAATTGGTTAACAGATGCATTTAAGCCTTAATTATATAAACAAATTAGAAAGCCGAGAGCTTGAAATCCTGATAAATACACTACTATCAGGATTTCAAGCTCTCCAGTTCATTATAAATGGTCTCATTTTCCATAAAGAGTAACATTCAAAACCCACTGACCCCTAAATTCGCAAAGAAGTACGATATTAAATGATAACTTTTTCATTAGAAGATAAACGGGTTAGTTGAAAGAATGTTTGAACTCCTTTCAAGCGATATGTAAGTTAATTGTGAAGAAATATTCAAAGGAAAACAAAATGGTTTTTACAAAGGTTTAAATGGTTTAAACTGTCTTTTATTTTACAACAAGTGTCATGAATATTCAAATGGCATATTCTGCAGTTGGCAGTTGGCCACTTACAAAATTTAGTCTACAGATTTGCTGATACAAGTGCAGCAGAGCTGAAGGACATAGCCTTGCTGCAGTTGTCATTTCTATGGTGTATAAAGTTTTTGGAAGCTGACTGCTTCCCAGCTTGTTCAGGTCTACTTTCTCGCTCGAGAGCAATAGTTGAGAGCGAGAACAAGTTTCAATACGCTGATTTGAAAATATGAATAGTTTGGCTTTCTTGCTCAGCTGATGCCTTTCTGCTCATTAAAGTATTATTGCTTTCTACTGGAACAGTGTTACACAACACGTTCAAGAGTTCACATATTACTCGTTCCTAGTTGATTATATTTTCGTACTTCATCGCCGTTCCAATGATTTGTCGTAACGAGAGAAATGTTGCTTTATGCAACCACAGCCATGGCACTGATAGCTGCTGTAACAGCTCCACAGAAATATCATTTGTATAAACTGTCACTCTTTTCCATTTATTAGCTATAAATGTGGTATAACTAACGGCGTATGACTCAGGCAAATCACCCTCGGGGATTGGCACGACCGTGCTAATGATGATAATTTTTTGCACAAATTTAAGCACCCTCGCGTAGATGGGATGTGCTTTTTGTTTTCTCTCGCCATGATTTCGCGCGGTATGCTTTCTATTGGTACCACCAACACTGCTGTTATTGCACTGGCACGAATGCGCGAATGCATTACGCAGCAGACGGCGGAAGGTTGGTTTTGTTGATGAGTTGTTTCCTTCGGCACACATCACATCGATTTGCTAGTGAAGAGCTCCATGTGGCTGTGTGTATTGCAGTACCAGTGGAGATAATTTTGGATGAGTTGGGTGAAGGTGAAGTTCAAAGTGTTGTGACTCATTGCTACCAGACCGGGAAAAGTGTACATTATTATAAAATAATATTTTTAGGGGATAATCAAAATGAGAAAACTTCGATGTACGTTTAAAATCAGCTGATGTTCTGTGTTACCTTCATATGAAGTAAACTAATAAACTTCAACGAACAGGCGTTCTGGAAAACACAACTATTCATGTATATCTCGTATATTCTCAAACGACGACGCACAAACGGTTAGAGGTCAGTAACATCCGCGAAACATCGCTTATTCAGTCGTCTGTCTTTATCTTTTACACTCATAAACACTCATACACACGCGCACATGTTTCCACACACTTTCACGCACACACTACTACCAGTGCGTTCCTCGTGGTCTGATGATGGCCTTTGCCAAGTAGGACGTGTGATGATGAGACAAACCAACTGATGCGAATTATTCCGGACCGTGTTCCGCAGCCAACACACGGCCCGACTGAGGGCAATGATTCATGTTCCGGTTTTTGAATTTTGAATTTTCCTTCCCACCCTCCGGTCGGGGGTGGGTGGCGATAGAACCTGGCCTGACTGTATTCGCGAGGGCAACCACCGTCAAAGACATGGACAATTCCCCAACAGTTCTGGGGACTTTCGAAGCGCCTCACGTGGTAGTTGGGTGATAGATTGGAGACTGGAGCATAGCATCAGAGAATAATCTGGGTGCGCAAAGCATTCGCCATTAATCATCATTTGAATCTCGTTTGTATTCTACGAATGTCATCTCGCTTTTCTGATTTCTATCTGCGCTCTATTCTGCATCGGTTTCAACCATTTTTCAGTCTGGGAGCAATGTCTTTTTATTGGTTTTTTTACTATTCGGTATTGTTTTACTGTTCGGTACAATTTGATTGTTAATTTCGTGATTTTTTGTTGTTACTGAATGTTTCACGTATTTTGTGATTCCCAAAACTCATTTCAAACAGCATTTTTTTTAACTTGATGATAACGTTGATAGAAATGTTGCGGGGCAATAAACTTAAAGCATTGAGCTACATATTTCAATGTTTTTTGTTTCTTAGTTGTGCATTTAAATGTATAAAGCAATACAAAGAAAGAAATATATAGAATCGGTTAGATATTTTAAAGTAACATGATGATTCATACCATTCAAATAATTATATTTTCTTTGAATTGAAAATATGAAAGGTGTAGCATACTTTCACATTTCAAAGAACTGCGATAACTTTCTGGAACCGTCGTCTATGTTTCAATGGTTTGCTAAGCCTTGTTTGCTTGAGTTGTTCTTCAGCAAACTTTTAATGAGCAACTGAAGCAAGCAGTCTATTTTTATATCCTAAGGGCATGGAGTATCTCTAGAAAAAAGTTTAGATATTCCAGTTTTTCTATAGACCTACGCATTGTTTTTCCACAATTTCTATGAAAAAGTTTTACTTTGTAGGGTAGGTGGTTTGAAAATTGCATTTCTGTTAATATTTAGCCCCCACCTATAATTTGATGTAGTTAGGAGATATTTATCTTCTCCCTTTAATTCTACTTTCCGCTCTTTGTACAACTGTTTGGAATGTTTGCACGAAATAAAAAATCCGTTGCAGAGCACAAGATGAACGCAAAATTCTCGAAGCGGTAACTTTAGCGATTGGAATATTGTTCATGGTATTAACAATTCCTACGCAACGATTTTCGGAAGTCATAAAAGGAAAGGAAAATAGTACCGAGAATAAATCATACTCTGCTAAGCACCTGAAGGGAATGAGAGAAAAGTCGAATTTGTTGCTATAGTGGTAGGCTCGCTATGGTATAACTCGTAATAATATTTTATGGTCCTTTGTTCTGGGTTTCGAGTCTAGACATTCTGAAACATCGATTCTGCCTACGAATAGCATCGTTGACCTCTAGAAAAATCAGATCAAACTGTTTGCGGCACCTTTGTCACCTGGAGTGAAAGTCATTATTAAGGCCCAGATCGAATGTTTTCGTGATATGCAATGTCTACCGAATGTTCAATCCCATTTTCTTGTACGTCTAGACGTCTTATTATAAGTATTTTTGTACAACTTATGATTGAGTATGAATGCTAGTATCTGGATAGTTGGGTGTTGTTTAAGTATACATATCGTATCACATTACTTGAATTGTTTATGGACAATGTAACAGACAATGAAAGATTGTATCGCGTTGGTACGAAAAAAAAAACAAAAGAAACATGTTTTTAACTTTCTAACTGAAAGCAATGTGTTGCTAGAAAAATAAACTAGAAAACATATTTATTTTGTTGCTGCTGGGAATTACACACGTACGATATGATGTAAAACAAGCATACATATTTGAGCACTGTAGCGAACTTGAAATATGTAGCCATGGTCATGTATCAAATATTTTAAAAAACAACTCTATTTTCTCTCTCTTTTTAACTGCCTTTCCTTCCCATCCTCATCTAAAGCAAAAAGCAATGAGTTTCATTGAAAGTTTGAAGTTGTATTCATATATTTATTTAAATCCTTCTTCATTATGGGGTTTTAAGTTTATTCTATAGCTTCATTCATAGCCCATTGTGATTATTTCCAATACTGTTGAAAAGACCACACTTTGATTTTCAAAGAGCAAACGTTGATTCTATGTACACAATTAATTGGCAATACAATTTAGCACCAGAGCTATCGGTGTTGAGTTATTCCATACTGTTAGTCACGGTCACATGGATATACTATTTCATCTGTTTTTTCCTATCAACACTATAACCAAAGGTCATCGGAAAACGACAGAATGATACAAAATCTTGTCAACAGGGAGTGTGAAAGTAGCTGTGTGTGTGTACAGTGAAACGGAAAAATAAATAAACTGGAAACTAATTGACCTAAATCAGACAGGCGTGAACTTTACGTATAGATTGCAGTGAGTAAGCGAAAATGATAGGAAGTGTTGTTAGAAGGTACAGTGACAGGTTTGTCTCACATTATTGCTTGCCGGTTTTAACTTTCTGTAATTTCATTTTTTAAATATTTTGTTGTTAGATTGACTAGCTTTGATATAGCAATGCCTGTCGACACTATGCCAAAGTTATGCAAACCATTCTTCCGGCAACACACAGATAAAAGTCTATGCCTACATCACATCGCAAATCTTTGCGAACATAACATTGAAATAGTCGTTTGAAGTTTGCATGTGATACAGCTATTTTTGGTTTTGTAGTTAAACCACAATTTCACTCTTTTCTTAAACCACTAGTGAAACTACAAATCTTCGATTAAATTCCCGCGGGCGTTTGTTGAACTATGCATGGTATATGTATCACTATGCACGGCAGGAAGTAGATCTAAGGGTCAACGGTATGCGTAACACGTGCATATGAACATCATGTTGTTTGTGGTCGTATCGCCAACCACATTTGTGTGTTATTTGCGTAGCAAACCAGAGGTAACATTATTATAATGCTAATGTGTGAAGCTGGTTTATCAGTTGCCTTTGACTTGAGAGAGTTTTTTGTAATTTGTGTGGTACTATTATTGTTGATCGATTTATGAAATATACTAAAGGGAAATCGGAAATGACATCCATATCTTGTAAAGTTGTGTATTTCCAATGGAATAAATTAGTTTTCCAGTGTGAGCACTGTGTAAAAAAAGGAAGTTTCGCAGCGCCCAACGTGGGGCTCGAACCCACGACCCTGAGATTAAGAGTCTCATGCTCTACCGACTGAGCTAGCCGGGCCAGTTGATAGGTGGCGGTTACGATTGAAACACACCGTGTGATCTTCGACCTGTGATTCATGATCGCTTACGTTCCACTTAGAGTGTTTTATTTATAAGCATCGCTTCTTGTATTGAACACGTTATGAACAAGATCTTGCGCGATCGATGCGCGAGAAAATACCCTTCAGATAAGATAACGATGAACAGAGCCAGAGCTTAAGCGAATAATTACCATATTCACCTTATAAAACGGTTCATCTTGTGTGATGTCTGCGTTTGCTCCTTGGGGATTTATTTCTGTGACCCCTGATCGAAATGAAATAAGATCTAGTTGAACAACCCCTGAAGTATTTGATTTCCGTTTCGGAATGCATCAGCAAGGGTATTATGTTTCATACAACAATTTACAAGCACCGCATATGCCCGAGCATAACAGTGTATGTGTGCGTGCCTGGAAGCGTTGCTATTTATTTCTGCATGCGAAAACAAGAAATAGCCGCGGCCCGACCAACCACATCGCAATCGCCGGAGCGTATTAATTTAATCGTGAAGCGCTCCGATTGTGAAAAGGTTTAATCGGGACACATTGCAACCCTTTCGTAGCTGCAAAACAGCTACCTAATAACGCTCTCGGAAGGTGATCATTTTTTCATTATGCATACCATTCTTTTGATCAGTGATAAAAAATCCATACGATGCCGTGTTGTTTTGTGGTCACTGCTGAGGATGTCTGTCACGTGGTCTGTCGTGTAATCATCAAAGTGTAAGGGCATTCAGGAACGCTATGTGGCCTTGTATGGGAAATTGCTTAATTGACCGTCGAACTAAGAGGAGAGTGTTTTCGAACCACAGTAACCAATCAACACATCATCGATTGGTCGAATAGTACTCCCCCGTTATCGACAAGACCGGGTTGTGTGAAGTCTGGCGAGTTTCGTTGGTAATGTGTTGTTCCTTCCAATACAAACATTGCTCATACTGTTTCCCCTTGTTTGCTACTACACACACACACACACACACACACACTTTAGTTCATTGAGTTGGAAAATGTGTCCCACCAACAGATTGCCGGTCAACGCTAACGAGGTGTTGGTGGTTTGGCTTTCTCTCTTGTTCCTAGAATAAATCATAATTAACGACACGTCTGTTGAAAGGCTTTTTACATAAATTTGTTTTTTTTTATGTAGCCTGTTATTTGTTGCGTGTGAGGACGCTATGAAGAAAAGCAAAAAAAAGTGTTGTGTAACTAAGTTTAAATGTTAAACGAGCGCAATATTAACATGAAAAATCGCAATAAATACTGGTTTTGAAGCGAAAATTACCGTGAAAAGTCTCATAATAGGATCGTTTAAGTGTATCGATTTGATTGTAAAAAATATTGTAATTCATAAAACTGAAATTGCATTAGTAACAAATCAGTTGGGTAGAATTGCACGAGGGGATGTAGCTCAGATGGTAGAGCGCTCGCTTAGCATGTGAGAGGTACCGGGATCGATACCCGGCATCTCCAACGGGGAAGGTTATAATTTTGTTTTCACGGTGCTCTTTCTAAAACGTCAGTGTTTTGCTGTTGCTTTGTTGTGTTTGGTCAGCAATTTTTCTCCCACTTCTAGAGTACATAATATTCTCTTGTGCTTCATTTCATTATTCACGCCTACGGCATGATAATAAATTCGTTGGCCTGTCGCCCAAACACTTTCCGTGTGAGCGCGCTTTCGTTTTTTTTATGATACCGATTAAGATAACGCACACAAGAATTGCTATCATAACTTAATGTATTACAATTACCTCCCACGCTCACCGGTATATATTCACTTTGGCCGAGAAACTGATCGTTCACGCTATTTTGCCAAGAAGCGAACGAAGCTCATTATCTTTTAGTGGAGCAAAAACAAAAACGCAAAAATTCGTCTACCGGTGGTTTATGGGTCACTTATTTTGTCGTTAATCAGAAACGTAATTTGGATAGGCGATGGCTGTGGGAATGTGATTTTTAGGCGTGAAACAAATGAAAAAAGACAACACAATATAATACAGAAAAAACATCACTTGCAGGATCACTAAGTTTGTTGATCAAAAAAAAAGTATTTAAGCAAAAGAACAAATAGAAAAATATGACGAAAAAATGAAAAAATGGAAATTCTCCTCTGAATGCCAACACCGTATATATGCGCGTTTTCCCATGCCGGTCGTTTTCACCTCACCAGGAAGGATAACGAATTTATTAGCCTTGCGTGTCACCATATCGTTAAGCCTGTCAGCGACAACAGCACTCAGGAGAGAGAGAAAAAGAAAGCGAAAAATGGATAGGACGGTTTGGTTTCACACACCACAATACCGGGGCGAAATGTTACCACACATTGATCGGCAGAAAATTCCTACTTCCTTCAACATATGAAGCCGAAACACTTCATTCATCTTTGCCACCGTTTTTATGTATATTGGAAGCCATTTTTTGCTTACCATTTACGTATAAATTGCACAGCCTTATGGTGTGGTGGTGTGCAGGCGGATGGTGGAGATTTTGATGCATTGCAATCCATATGTTTTCCTGGCTGTCCTTGCACCGGGACCGTAGTCTTTCGCGTAATACCATCTTTCCTATTTAGGTCATTCAGCTAGAGCGTTTTATTCCTGCCATCACAAAACTTCTGGACAACCCGGAACTGACCAGCCATAAATTTTGCCCTTATTTTAACCCTTAAGAACCCCCGGACGGTTATAAGTTTGACCGCCTTTCACACAAATCACCACCTAACCATCGATTGCACGGTCGGGCGAGCTCTTTAGCGTGGGCAATCCTTCCTATTGTGCTTCGAAGAAGAAGAAAAAAAACGGAAACTTGTGGAGCACCACACACATGCGATCACTGAGAATATGCAAATTTACCAACAACGTCCTTTTTATTGCGTCCCTTTTCCATCATTTCGTTCTCGCTGGCTTTTCTCGCTGCGTCCATTACAAAATCGATGAATTATGTTGCAACTCCGCTATGCATCGGCTTTTGTGGGAGGGAAAATATGAGCAGAAGCGTATGCAAACCAAGAGGCGCGCATCGTTTAGCAACACAGAGGGTTCACAAAATCTTCGTGGCAAAAATAAAGCCAAAATATGCTAGAGCTGCATTTTTATGTAAAAAACGCCGTTCGTGTCCTTTTAACCATGGAACCATAGCATGGATGGAATATTTTGTATGATTTAATTTATTTTTCAGCTAACCTTCGTACACATTAGCTGCATATCGCAATATAACATTACCACATAATTGCATTGTAAATATTTTATAAAACTTATGACTACTTGTGCTTAAACATGAGCGCAGAATTTAGTGGATGGCACAATGCTGAATATGAATCTGGAGCATTGTGTTCCGTTTTCATAGATCGTTTCTTCTATTTACTTTCGGTCAACAACCGCTACCCGCTTACTTCAAGTAAAAGTGTGTTTGATAAATTGCAGTCCAGCAGTAGAGCAGCTTCCGGTGCGAAATCTGGGAAAAGGCGATAAGAACGGTGAAAATGGTGGAACGTTATTTATCGTTATCGTTTTCTTTGCATTTTGATGGTGCATTGTGAGTCTCTTTGGAGCTGTTCATAATAGTGTACTTCCTAATGTGTTTGACGTATTTAACTATTTCTTCGAATCGCTTCCCGGATGGTTTACTATTAAAATTGAGTTAATGACATCTTTGAGTGAGTGAGTTAATTTAATGTTGCAAACATTTGAGGATCTCTACTGCAATGCATTTCACTCACAGAGGATTAGGAACGCACGATTTATATAACTCAACGTAGGAGTAATTTCGTGATTCTTTGCAGCGACAATTCGCTTCATTCGTGAATGAGTTAATAAAGAAATAGTCTGTTTTACATGCACTCATTGATGCCACTCACTCACTCGCAGTCCATTTTCAATTTACTCCATTTAAGCAAATAATGCATTCTAGAAAAAAATCGTGTAACTAAAATTACTGGGTAAATCGAATGTCGAATGTTGTTTCTGCTTCGTATTAAGAAATTTCGTGAATTATAAATATAGATTATGATTATTTCTCATAAGGATTTTTTAGGATTTTTTTAATTTACCATTTTAAAAAGTTTAATGTAAACGAAATGCTACCCTAAGTAATTGAACAATTAAATAAAAATGATTTTAGGAGAGTAGCAGTAAACAAAATGACGATTTCGTTGTTTATTGCATACATAATTTATTAAGTAATTGGGCAAAATCAACTTCAAATATCTAAATTGTAGACAGTACACACTAGAAGAACAATTGCAAAGATTAAAATTTCTTTGTCATTGTTTTGAGGTCAAGTTCGTTACAAAAACCACTACTCCTACTTGCATCTTACTTTCAAGCAGTCATGTTTATTTATTTCCAAGGAAATCATATTTTTTAAATGATTTATTGATATCTGGACAAACAAATCAAACAATGTTTCTGTTTTGGCATCGAATCTGCTGAATAGTGATAACTTTTAGACTTGAAAAACTCCCGTGTGCCGAGTGAAATAAGCTGCTTAGATGTATAGTATTAGTACTTGTACAAGATTTTTAAATGTATAGTATTAGTACTTATACAATATTTTTTTTTGCTTATTGCAGTATACTGCCATAACACATACAAACAATCTTAATCTTGTCCTTTTGATATTACTTAATTGGAATTATTTCGTTTCGCTTATGAGGTACAATATCTCTGGTACATGTAATATGACCTCTCAATTCTGTTCCAAGAATCCAAACAACCTTCGAAACATATTGCTTCTATTTGCGGAGAAAATAGATTCCTTTCGTCCATAGCTTTCTCAACCATAATTTGTCTTATCCCCAGATTAGGATGTTATACGTCTTGCAAGAAAAGAAGGCTGCCGTGGCTGCAGCCCACGTGTCCATGCGAGCGATTGAAACAAAGAAGGTGCTCGCTTTATGTGCATTGCGCTTTACATGGATACGTGAAAGAAGGCACATTTTTGGTAAGCGATGGTTCCCAGGATAACTTGCCCATCGTATCAGACACGCATATTATGATTTTGCGTGGCTAAATAATTTATCTCCTGAGAGTTTCTTTGTTCCACGAAGATCCTATCCGTGTGCGGCAATAAGTATACATGGGTGTGGTGTAGTGATTATGATGTAATGGTGTCGGGTAGATGTTTGGGGTGATGCGGGCAAGAGTATTTTCGAAGTTCCAACGCGGTAGGAACACTGTACAAGATCGTAACCCGTGTAATAATTTATAATGATAAGGATGATCGAGATAAATACTTGTAAAGGAATTTTTCTCGCAGTTGTGTAATTTTAATATCCTTCGAGTCTCATTTTGTTGGTTCTTTTATGATTAGTTAGTTGCAAAGTGGCTAGAGATTTATTTTGTATTTAAGAAATTGAAAGCGATCTTTATGACTAGACTGTGTCTAGTTTAAAGCACAATTTAGTTTCATCGTGTACTCATTTCTGTGTATGAATATCAAAGCTAGTAGATGAGCGTTAGCGGTGGTAGATGTACACCAATAAAAAGAACCGCATCGCTATTCCGAAGCAAAAGCCCAACTATACACACATACTTTTCCCATTCCACATTGCACGGAGTTATGTTTTTGTAGACGAGCCAAAACTTCCTCGGGCAAGCACCGAACAAGTTGATACGCAGATGCAGACCGTGTAATGTAAAGCGGATTCTAAACCAAAGAACGCAAAAGCAGCAACATCGCCTTCCATCTGCACGTCAAACGTGTACATTCTACTGTTGTTCATCTGCAAAGGGTAAGGGAAATCGCTAATTAAAATCCCTAAAGTTTTATTTGTTTTATTTTTTTTCAAGACTTTTCCAACATTTTCCTGCCCTGTTTGTGTGTTATGTTTGGTTGAGGATGAATGTGCTTCAAGCTGAGTAAGTTTATGTTATCATCAACAACGAAACAGCCACAATTTGCTCCGGCAATTTTTCTCTCCTGGCATCGTCGTGTGGAGGTTAGGTGCGTTTGAGCGCCGGTTTTAATTTTGCCCATGCATGATGGAAACGGACCGAACAAAAGCAACTTCAACGCACTATACCCGAAGGTAGACAGACTACTTAAGGGTACACCATTTGTAGTAGGTAGCTAAGTTATTGCTTTTTTACAATGCATCAAAACACTCTAAATTTAGTGGGAATTAGTTGTTATAAACTTATTTATGTACAATTATAATGGAAATATGCTACTTAGACAAATAGGTTGTGTTTGAGTATTTACTTAAGCATAAGTCTACAAATGTTTCGGATAAAAATAGCAAACCGATACCAAACGATTAGTCTGGGTTTGCTTTCCATTTTTGTTTCCTTTCGCTGCTGTGTTACTGCAACGACAGTGTTAGTAAATGTGTTCGCATAGCTCGGCACATTCGCAAAGCTTAAACAGCGGTGCAAGAGGCGCTGTGTGTAAGTGCCTTCGTGGCGCAATCGGTTAGCGCGTTCGGCTGTTAACCGAAAGGTTGGTGGTTCGAGTCCACCCGGGGGCGCAGAAATTCTTTTTTTAATAAGTAGAAAGTATCTTTTTCTTACTTTTTAATATCATGTGTGTCATTATGTGTCGAAGGGTA
>KB663644.1:2835117-2868943 GCA_000349025.1 Anopheles minimus | reverse complement strand
CGGCCTGGCCGCCATGCAATCACAACAACAACAAAAACTACCGATATTTGTTATATATTTTTCTCATAAATTCAAGTTTTGTTTAAATTTTAGTATATGGTGCAATAAATTAATTTAATTGAATTTAATTGAACTTTTTAAAATCATATGCGCATAATCATAATGAGATGAATTTTGCTAAATGATCTTGATAATCCTTAAATTTAAACTTGTAACAGAAGTTGTAGCCCATGTACTTTTGCTCAAGAAAGTAAATTACAAGTATTTTTTCAAATCTTCGTTTGCCAATTAGAAATATTGAAAATTATAAATTATCACAGTTACAAACATATTGATTGAATGTTTTAACGAAAGCCGACGAGGTACAATGGCTGAACAAATATAAATTGCTTCCCAGATCGTTACGCGAACACTTCGCGGGAGTGTTCTCCATATGTTATGTAGGCACATGGAAATTCGATGATTAAACTTTCTTCTTTCCGTTGCCAAGGGTTTTTTTTCACAAACATTGTTTTACCAGCAAAGACCGAGACCGAAAGAAGACCTCAGAAGAGCGATTTCTTACTGTTTATTTTCTTTCATTTCTGCTATATATGCGCATCGTGTATGTTGGTTTTTGTTTGATGCTTTCATTTCATGAAAAGAAAATCCAAAACGGTTTTTCGCTTGCTGCCGGAATGCTTTTTTTATCTCCCTCTCAATGTTGAAGTGCAGCATATTTCGTTTCTTTTCTGGAAGTTTCGTTTGAATTCGTTCGAAAGCTTAAGAAACGATGATGATGCATACCCACCGGGCCTCGCTATGCCTCGCTCGTGCAGTGTTTTGACAGACAGACCGAGCGTAAACTACTGCCTGGCCTTACCCGGTGGCTTCCCGGTTGGCTCGCACGAGGCCAAAACATAATCAGTTTTACCGCCACTGGCCTACTGCGAGCGGGTGGAAAGTAATGAACGAATGAAAAACTCGTAATAGGTAAGTAAGGTAGGCGCGGAACCCTCGGCCATGTTTTTCCATGTCAAGGTCTTTGGCAACCAACTGGCGTGTGTGCGTTTGAGGTGTGCTTTTCCGGCGCTTTGATTCACGTTCGATTATGCAGCACGTAAGCCCGTCGAGGGGAAGCAATTTTTGTGTGTTTGTCCTTGTTCTTTTTATGTTTTTCGATAGTGTTATGAAGGTTGTTTTTTATGTGCCAAATATTTACTCAAGTATTTATTTACATGATTATGTTTTAAACATATATTTGGAGAAATATTTCAGTAGTTGAATACTTGAACTAGGTACTAGAGGATATTTTGGGATGATAAATATTCTTATTGAAGAAAATTGACAATTCCAAAGACGATTAGACATCCCATGATAGCTTAAACTAAACGGTTTTTATATAAATTATTAAATATGCTCATGTTCAAACAAAAATTGATAATTTCATTTTCCGCAAAAGTAATAATGTTGTAAGGAGATTGATTGTTCTTGTGTGCTTATTACTAATCACATTTTAATAAGGTTATACTTATTCAAGGTCCCAATGTGCACGGATGATCGGCGTTCCGATGTATGTCGGAATTTATCACACAATTTGTTTATAATACCCTTTTTGTTGCCCTGTATCTACTTAAAAAAATCTTTGAGTGATTAATGAATTATCAATGAATTTATTAAATTCCCATTAAAGTGTTGTAAAAGTTTTCAAATGATATTACGAAAGGTTTTGAGTAGGTTTGTCAGGGAATAAAAAAAACATTGATACCACGCACTTGCTCGTTTTTAACAGTTTTGATCAGGCTTGACAGATATTTTGTGAAGCGGTTGACATTTTTCATATTCCTTATCTCAGTAAAATATATGTGTCTTCTCAAACTTTGTGTTTATATTTTTGCAGATAACTAAGACGAGAAACGAATTCATTTTATTTGTTTTATAGAAAAGAAAATTCTTCTACAATCCTTAAATCTCTTCCATACATCATCACTGGAGAGCAGGAGCGCAACTGGACAACTTTTAACACTATGTTTTACGTCCCAAAAAGTTAAAACTCCCACCCAAGGAAAGACAACAAAACAATCTCACTCGCAGCAACTTCGCGGTGAAATATTATGATACCGCTGCTTTTTGGTGGGGCCATCAGCATCAACATTTTGTCTCCCTCGCCATTGTTGGTGGAACTTTATTATTTTTTTTTTGGCTTAAATTCACAAAACTCGCTGCCAAGTTCCAGACCGGGTGCGGAGTGTGCTTAATGTCTTCGTCAGCACTGCTCATGGCCAAATAGCGCTTCGGTAGCAGCGCGCGTTGGTGCACTTCATCTAAGTCTTCATGCTCCAAGGGCAAACGTGTTTTTCCCCATGATGGCATTAATGCAAAAGGCACAAAAGAAAAGTTCGCGCTCTCACTGTGCGCGGTGGATAAGAAAAAGCTCGCCAGCTACTTTATGTGTCCTCGTAAAAGTGTATGCTTTTGTTTCTTCTGCTGTCAGAGGCCGTCAAGAAATAGTTTCATTTGTGTTACTTGATTTCATTGCGAGCTATGCTGTATGCTGCAATATTGCATTACCGGAATTCTTTCCGCTGAGATATTGAAGAACTGTCATCTGAAGGGAGGACGGATGCATGAAGGAAATCATTAATCAAAACAACACGAAACAGAGGACGTGTGTTTCGTTACACCATAAACTTATCAGAAGGTTAACAAAATCGAACGACAGGGTAATAAGAACTTGCTGTAGCATTCGTAAGGTCGTTTCGTTTAATTCTGCAACCATTTGGCGTTACAAAATGAAACCATGATTGAGTGAAGTAGTTTAGTTGGTGCCATTTAACATACATTTTTTATTTTTTGACATTTGACATTTTTGACATTAATTCAGTTATAAAAAATTTGAAAAATATAAACCTCAAACGTTCTAGTTGCTGGTATTGGATCGTATATTTATTACGCCAAATTACACAAAATTTATGATTCTCCTGTCATTCTAGTGTCGTATAAATTTTGAGTTACATTTTCGCTTCTATTCCTTTTTCTGCAAAAAGTTTCCCCGTCCACCTTATGCCGCCGACGTTGCATATTCATATGGTTATGCATCATTTTTTCATTTTGGTTCATTCTTCGTTCCATACCCTTGGCACCAGAAACGGAAATTTCTTCACGGAATACATATTTCATGCGGTTTTCATAAAGCGTTTCCCGACCATGTTTATTCCATGCGGCTTAGTCTGGGTATTTTGTGTTTTAAATATCGTGCACTTCACCACTGCCTTTGTTGGTGAAATTTACACCCAACCTCTCTATCCTTTCGTTTATTCGAGACACACATACATACACCCTTTGCGAAACAAATGCATCAGTAGGAGTTGGGAAAGTAAACTTGCATCATTTCATTCTCTATCATCCATCTTGAATGTGAAATTCTGCAAATCCATTAATATCGTACTCAAGTATGTATGGTTTTGAATGTTGGAATGTGACATCTAGCCGAAACACGGTAAGTTGTAATGTGGAGATTTACGGTGTCAGCGTCTGGTTGCTCTTAATGCATATTAAATGATGTTCCAAAATGCAACCATTAAGCAAAATGGAGATAAAATAATGAGGATAGTCGGTAGTACGATTCATAAATCAAGCATATAATTACAAAACTTATTTGTTCAAATGATGTTTCGATTATTAATTATTTCTTTTTCTTTATTTTTGCAGGTTACGTAAGAGAATCAAAAAAAGGTAAGTACAAATGTTTTGCACGGTTATAAAAGAAAGCGGTTTAAGTTAAACGTATTATGTAAAATAATGTACAATATGTTCGCTCAGTTAACGATATATCCTCCACGAACGTGAAGTACTTGGGTGTGAAATAAATTCAATTTTAAATAATTGAAATAATATCCCGCACGTTTGATGCACCGGAGAGCTGTGCTTTGAAGTTGGAGAAAACGTTTGTTCGTAAGAAGAATGAAAAGATGCACAAAGCAGCTACGAAAAATGATCGTTGCGGGTGTCAATTGAGTTTATGCTCGTTAGAAGCTGCGCTACCGTGTACAACAACATACGTTCTACAGCAACGATCGGCTACATACACACGAGACTAACGAGGCAAAAAGGTTTTTAAAATTAAATTGCTTTCCACCATGGATGCACGCTTAACACTCTTCAGATTGTGATTTAGCAAACGGAAGCTTTCGTTTGCCTTTTGCAGAAGAACAAGCAAAAGGCGAACATAAAAACGTTTTGTCCTGAAGGTAACGCTGGTGTGCGTATCGATAAAATAATTTTATTCAAATTTTCCCCACCCCCTACTGGTGGGAGGTTTTTTTCCGTTTGAATATTTAAATTGCTTTTTTGTGGCCGTTGTCTATGGAACCTTTCAATCTGATGTGCCCCGGCCCGTAAATGGCATGAGATGGATCTTTTCTCTATCGATCGTAGCCGAAAGCCAAAATAAGTTGGGGGATATCGTCCGACTGCGGTGAGAAGAATACACAGACCGGAATGCTTTCGTGTTGGGGCTTTTCGTATTTATGTTCCCAGGGATCCTTGGTATGTTGATTTTTGTGTACTGTTTTTCCTGGACTTACGTGAAACCTTTTAGGATGCTCGGGCAATCCTTGATAAATATCCCATGGTAACGCTTCAACCGGCGTGTGTAGGGATTGAAGTTTGTTCGCCATGTTATTTTAACCGAAGAAAAATCGGTTCATCATCGTTCAACCTGTTGCAATATTGCGCGTTTTGACCGTAGTGCTTTAGCCTTTCCTACTGAAAACATTTGGGTGTTTTTTTTCGGAAGCTTTATTTTGTTTTTCTTTTCGGTTCCATATTATGGAAATGTTGCCAAGGTTGGACTGCGTCTAGAATTGGTATACTTTTGCTAAATTTTTTTGTTCTCTTTATCATTTAACAACAGTGGTACTATTTGAAAACTTTATCGAACATTCCTAAAAGTATGAATCCCCATAATTTTATTTCATTTGACAGATATCTTCACTATAAAATGATTTTTGATACTGATGAGGTGGACATGTCCTACATATAGAAGCTCTTATAATTGTGTCCTAATTTTTGTTTATTTCCAATGAAGTAGAATTTTTGTTTTAGAACATTATTCTACTACCAGTGTTGGGAACCTTATAAAGGTTGCACGATAAGGTCCCAACGACCTGTCAGATTGTGGGAGGAAAAGAGAAGTTTAAGAGAGAAAGAGACGAAAAATGGATAAAAACAGCCGCAGGATGCGCCTACGGCTCATAACGCGATAAAGCCCAAAGTCTCTATAAAATAATCAAACAACAATAACGCGATAAAACCCTTAAAAATAAAGACCAATTTTTTGGCGATTCTACAACGGCAAAAGAAGCTTTATTTTTTTACGCGCTATCACCCCCCGTTAGGAACGACCGAAGGCGGCGTTTTCTAACAACCAGAATGATATTTCTGTTTCGAAGTATGTACGTTAATGTACTTGAAAAATATTTGTATTTTGACATTCAGCCAAGTAATCTTAAGAGTGAATAGTAATAGTTACATTAAACTCATGATAAGTCTCGTCGTCCATCGCAACAATCCCTCAACAATGTCCTCATTCTACTGTTTAGTCCGAGAGTTTTGTGGAAGATAACAAAAAACATTGTTTATCTTTCTCACGAAGAAGTTGCTGTGCATTTATGGTTTACTGTCCATCAAATATGTGGAACATAACAATATTCGAAATGTCGACTTAATAACAATCTTACAACAAAAAGATCTTTTCTTGGTTAATATATGACAGAAAAACTATTTTAAAAATATATCGTAATATACTACGTATTTCTGATCTAGGGGAACCTAAGTATAGTTTTTAGTCATGAAGAAATTTACTTTAAACAACTTCAGTTTTTCTATAAACATTGATCTTGATCATGTGCATAAAAGTATCACTCAACGGCAATCATTATGTAATGTTAAGGATACTTCAATTAACAGAGCTCTTAGCAAATACGTCGATTACCTTACGTCGATACCTTCCGAATAGCAAATAAATAGATTTTACCAATTAATTCTTAAGAGATGATTTGCTTCAATTGAATAACTTGTTATAGCCATTAAAGATCCCTCGAACGCTAAAATGTTCTGAAGTGTCGAAGACGCTTGTAAGCGTAACTATTGGAGCACAACGAAAAGTCTTGAGCTATTCTCGTATTCTAAAACCCATCATCATCGCCGGCATTTGCAACCGAGTTCGTGCTGGTGTTCAGAAACGTGTACGCTCAGTTCACAGCATTGACTTGAGACAACAACGACGCACTTGTCAACTATTGCAGTTCTGTTATCAGAGATTTCATTCAGGGCTGCAAACAATATTCAGGGTGGTTCGCACAGTAATGTACTCATGATAATTCCCCTGAAGACAACAGCGTGCATCGCTTGACCGGCTGTGGGAAGAACTCGTGCACGAACGTTTCTTCATCATGAAGGAGGAATGCGCCAAGTTGCCGGAGCCGGCCGGAGAACAATTATTCTAATGCCTCACGCTAATGACATTCGTTCGTGTGAGGGCGTCGTGTGCAGCAATTGCACAAACGCAAAAGCAACGCCGACTTTTGCAGTAACGGTAGTGTAGCGCAACTTATTGCGTTTAGTAATTAAATTCACTTACAAACCGTGACCTTTTCCGTGGCCCAAGGCAGCATTGCTTTCCACGTGGATGCACTTTGCAAGCAGCTCAAGGTAAAGGCGTTGAATTGAAAATTTCATCAAAATTGCACTTGACCAGTACGACACTGGAAAGCCGGATTGGTGTGGTTTGCTGTCAATGTAAGAAGTATTTTTAGATTGACATTCACACTGTTGCAATCGAACAATCAACAAATTGTTGGCTTGTAGGATGTGGTTTTACGTGATAAACGATTAATTTTTGGTTAGTTCTGTTCATGTTCTCTCAGTTTTTGGCTGACACATGTGGGTTTGCTGAGTGTAGTGTAGATGTTCTATAGCACGGATGGCTTAACAATGGCTTTCAACATTTTGTTTTGAATTCTTTACAGTTTCAATTTTTTTACAATTTTTTTAATAATTGGGCATGTGCAAATGGTTAGAATAGTTGCAATTTGTTGTTGAAATTGAGTATCGATTTTCTATTGTGAAAGCAGTAAAGTTTATAACAGATTTTTCCGCATTTCACATTTACATTTTCTGAATGGGTTACCTTCAAAACCTTTTATCGAGAATGATACCTAGAGATTGTCGGATTTCCAAGGCATTTTGCTGCCGTCATACTTCTTACTTGGTAGTTTACGTTAACAAGCATCCCTAACAAACATTCTAATTATTTATCAAGTACTGTGAAGTTTGTTAATAAATAAACCAAAGAGTGCGTAATTCTACGACGAAGAAGAGAATCGAACACAACCTCATTACACTACTGTTAACATCATTATACTAATTTAAAAACTATTACTGCTTCAAAGTGGTTTAGGGTATTCTCTCTGCCACCATGTTCATGAAGCTGTTGTCTATTTTTTAAGAATTGTAAAGTTTGTTTAAAAATCTAGTATATTTCTGATTTGTTGGTACCAATTCCAGTACGCATTAATGTTTTAATGTGCAACAGCAGATAAAATAAAATCAAGGAAAGTCAGAAAGCTTTTAAAAAACTGCAAAGAACAAGAACAAAGCACGTGCAATGCAAAACAACGTCAGAATTCGCACAATTGCATTGTGATGTATTATGCAATGCATGTTATTCTACCGCCTGCTTGCTGCTTGGAACGTATGTTGTGCCCAATACTTTAATCCTTCTATAGCTGAACATGTTACGAGAGAGTTTAGTTTGCTTCCGCTCTTATCGATCGAGAGAAACCTAACAGTGAAACATGTTAATCCTTCCGCACTTGTAATTTTCTTTCCAATATATATCAAATTTGTTGAACACTATAAAAATGTTTCATGGTCTTGAATGCATGGGAATTGCTTGTACAGTATCCCAGTTTTTTATATAATTTTTCACCAAAAAAACTTTCTAAAGATATTTTTTACAAATTGGTGCTTATCTCAGCAAATGCATCGAAAAAGCTATTCCGACTATGCCATACCCGGTATGCGTTCCCCAAGCATTTTTTAATAATTTCAATGATGGCATGAAAGTTGGAAAAACTACAGCATGATTGTGTGTCTAGTTTTCAACTAAACGAGTAGGAGGAAACGATACAGAGCAAAGTTGAACACTTTCAGCCCGACGAGGAGCACTGGACGCAAAGTGTGTGAATTTTTAAATTCGTATAATTTCATTAAAACTTTTTCCTACCTTCCGGTGGGACAAGCTATCTATCTCTCCATGCACTTTGACCGAGATAAAGTTGCATGGCTTCGCTTTCACGCGCGTGTAATATTGGTTGCAGATTTTGTACGACGATCTGCTGGATGTTGGATGCAGCTTCTGCTGTTTTCGGGATTAGTATCAACAAAAAAAACTGGTATCCAGAAAAAAAACCAAAACTCCTTCAACTATGTTGTCATTGCTCCATATGTTGTTGGACATATTCTTGCGATGGGAATGCCCGACTTGAGAGGGGGAAGCCAGCAAACGCTGGTGTGTACCCATCCAATGGCTGATAACGGAAGGTTAGTAGTAGTTTGGAAAACAATTTCTCCGAATAAATAGTTTCGGTGATTACGGTTGTTTGTTTTTCGTTGCTAGCCCGTTTGTTTGGTCATGATATTCCGCCTCCATCATCGAGACTGCGGGAAAATCAGCTTGCAATCTGCTCATGAAAGTGGGTCGACGGGAAATGTGTCAAGGAAATGTTTACGACCCGATGCACATTCTAATGAAAGGAAATTGTAAAAGGTCACAGGGCGAGAAGCCCAACACCTGGTACTGTACACGATTTTGCACATGAGATGTGTGCCCTGTTCTGTGACACACTGACCCTGATACTTTCCGTCCAGTTCCGTGTTTGTTTGTAACGTTTTTTACTCCGCTCCACACCGTCCGTGTTGTCCATTTGAAAGGAAATATATACAGATGATAAGAACCAGCCCAACAATGAAAAAGTCATCAACACGGTGAAGGTAAAAATGCATCATCTTGCTGCAAGTTCGTTTCTGCATTTGCTTTGGTCGAGATGCGATGAGCTGTACCGGTACGGGGGACACAAGACACAAAACAAAACAGCAAGCATCATGTTACGCAAGATGGTGCAACTGAACTGTAGCAAAGTAAAGGCAAAGATTAAAACGAACCTGAATAACGCGCCCGCTCGATGGACCTACCTGTCGAAGTTGTGAATGAAAAAGTTTTCTACAGCACCGCGCACCGTGCTCGTTGCACTAGGGACGGAGAGATAGAGCGAAATGCACTCGGGGAAAAAGCGCAATTACACTTTGCACGACATTACGGAACTTGACTGTGCGAGCAGTTCTATTCAGCGAAATGTGAAAATGAATTACAGACGAGTGATCCTTTGGGAACGATGTGCCGCAACTTGTCACAGATGCAGTAAAGCTGTTATGAGAACATTGCACAACAGCGAGGTGCATTATTTTGATTTCAGTTGCTTTCTTTCCCTATGATTCATTCTATGTATATTTTTTTAACTGAAGAATAAGAATGATGGCTTGAACGAGACGTTGCACTGAATGGTTGTACATTCTTTAGGAGAATACATTCGTGTACACGTGTGCTGATATGATGTTTTTGTGTTCATCATTCACTCCATGGTTTTATTTTGTGAAGTTTTTATTCTAGACCAATTTTAATATCTACCTAATTGGTTCTTTGTAAAAAAACTAGTTTCATTGATAACAACACTATCATTAAAAAATTAGTCCATCTCAATCCTGTGAATGGATATGAATTGTAACTTCTTAAACGTCAAAATATTGGAACTAATGCTTACATTTACATTGTGTAAAAAATACAGATAATTTTGAAGATTATACTTATTCGCAAATGTCATTCACTTAAACAATTGATTTGTGTGTTTACAACAATCCAATACTACGTTCGAAACTCATGAGACGCGTCTCCTCCAGAGATGTAATTGTATCTATGTTTATCCAATGGAATATTTTTAAAAATTCAAAAGAAGTCCCTTCAATTTTGGATATTCAAGCTATGTTTTCTCTTTTAAAAACGATGGCGTCTCAAATGATATCCTCATCTAGGTTGCAGTTGCAGGCTGGAAAGAGTACGAATTGTCGAACTATGAATGATTTAGTTTAAAAATATTTGGAGATACATTTTAGAAAAATTTCTCAAAATATGTAAACACAGCCTATTCTCAATCAGCGCTTATCTTAAACAGCAGGACCGGGGTTCGAATTCCATCCGGACCATAGTATAGTGCGAGGACTTGACTATCCAACTACGTAGTATATTAATAAGCCTAGTTCCAAAAGTTCAGGATCTCTGGAGTCTGGTTGACATGTTTGCTTTAAAAAAAAAGGGTTATCGTGTTAGAATGTTAGCTGCTGATGGTGGTTAAAGGTCTAATGATTTTTAGAAGCCCAAGAGAAAAAAAAACAAATTGAGGCTTTTTTTAAAACATGGCGTATACTTCCTCCTTAGTTATTATTCAAATAGTCTAGAAACTCATATGAGACATAAGAGGTTTAAAATTCGTATTCTTGATAACCACTACACATATATTCCATATCTTAAAGTCTCAACTCGATACAGAGTTGTGAGCTCTTAAATTGTTCGTAGTTGAATGCTAGCAGCTGCTAATTTTTTAATGTGGTTTTTAGGCTTATAGAATGTTGCCAAACCTATGGCATGACATAAGCCTAATATAGTTAAGCTATCACACGGTCGTTACGTTATTTGAATTATTTTTTAAACTTTTAGAAATAGGAACGAATGTTGAAAACGGAACATTTTCACTAGCAATCCACTTTTTGCTCATTAAATCCTATTATGTATCTTAACCGTGGGATCCTATAAGCTGTTGCATCTTGTTTGCGAAATCGGCATGTTCTGAGGCAATAAAAAACCAACTTTTGCACGCTACATGGCCACACGCGGTGTCTGGCGCTACGAGATGAACGATGGCCATGAAGATGCCAAAGTGGGATATTGTGCAATCGTTGTGCGATCGTTGTTAAACGAAAACACACATCTCCGTGCGTGCAGTACGCACACACGCCTACGGTGGAAGGTTACTTCATCTTAACATCGTTAGAAACGGCATGGTAGATAGGGGGTTTAGTTGCGAGTGCGATACCTTTTTTATTCTTGGTATCATTTATAATTATCAAACTCACTGTTCATTGCTGTACCAAGGTAGTTATGATAGATTCCATTACGACCACTTGAGATTGCCTTTATAATTAGCTGATTAGCGTGTGATTCTATTGTTTTACTTTATCTTTTTAAATATACAATAACATATTGCATAAATTATTAAAATACTAATCAAATTGAAAACGTTATAAATATTCAGATAATTGATTAAAAGGTCAAGATTTTAAAGGATGAAAACTCCGGGGCATTCTCCAAGATGAAGATTCGGGATTTTTCATTGCACAGAAAGGATTTAGAAAGCTGATTTCAAACAATAGTTATACTGCTGTTCTATATTACCTTGATGATATTGTACCTTGAAACAAGCTTGATTATTCGCTTCTCATACGTTTAATTAAATTTGTCGTTGTTAATTTGTGTCGTATCGTCCTGTGTTACGCGGTGGAACATGTGCATTCTAAACCCGAGTGTGGATATATTTGTGCGTATATAAGTGTTGCCTTTTTCACGCTAGACGACTAGTAGGACATAACAAGTGTACTGTCATATACTGTTTCCACCCCCTGTCGGTAGTTGCTGTTTGACAGACACAAATAGTGAAACACGCTCTAGTCTAGCTTCATTTATCCAGCCATACCTAGCTCCTACTCGCCAATGAGCCCCTTGGGATTATTTCAACGCTGTTTGACGCATTCTCATCAGTGCGCTCGGCTGTCTCATCTCATGAACCCATCTGCTTCTAGACTCTCGGACAATGCATTTTTTTCGATTGAACCTCCTTCCGCAACATAATCAGCTGTCTCTTCCCTATAATCTCCCATCATACTCTCTGTCAGTTTGGTCTGAGTCTTTGTCTTATCTGTGAAAGTGAAAAATTGCGTCTGGACCCTGCGGACGACAGTTATTTTGCACGATGTCTTTTTCCCGTTAGAAGAGTTTGTTTAGTGACGATGTGGAGAGTCAAGGAAAAGAATTAAAGTTCTTTTGAGATGCAATGATAGCTATTATGGTGAATGTAGCATAATTTGTCCTAAATCGTTAAGGAGTGCGTTATTATAAAGCTGTCGGAACAGACAAAAAGTTATGTAAAGACTACATGTAGCCTCGTTATCGGGTTAACTTTACAAGACTACAATTAAACCGAGTAGTTTTATAGTTTGTTTTTAATTCTCTGGATCAATTGTAACTAATTTTCTGTAGTGGCCATGGGTCTCTTTCCAGGCAAACTTTTTTGTTGAATATCTCTCTATATATTATTACTGACTTTCATGTTATTTAATCTATTTGTGTCATGTAATGTATTTTTATTTCGCAGTTTTATGTGAAATCGTTATGAATTGTTGAGACATTCTATAGTGAAGAGTTCTTTTATAAGTATAAAATACACATAGTCGCTTTTGGAAGAGGGGACAAAATATATGCATTCAAGCCATGACCTAACATGGGTTGGACCCTCATTTATGGCCTAGCAGCTGACCTCGCCTTCGATACAACATAGCCGACATGGCTCATATATGTCGAACCATGTCTTGGTGTTGAGAACCTTTCGGTAGGTTTCACATATGTCTTCCTCCATACTAACAGTTGTTGTTGTTGTTGTTTCCATGGCCACCCTACAGCGAAGTGGATATCTAAGCAAGCCCTAAGCCCCAGCTAAGCATTAGTGTCCATCAAATAGTAATAAACCTAGCAAATAGAATTTGTTTGTAGCTCCGGTAGCGTGGTAATTTGCGATGGGTTGCAAACGGCAGCTGAATGGTAGGAAAACTGAGCGTCAGGGAAAATCATGCTACATTGTTGCACCAAGCAAAAGAAAAAAAAAGATCCAGTTTATTTGCTCGAGTCGATCCCCAATTACAAAGTAGCCTTTTTGCTTCCCTGCAGTGTTGCAGTTCAACTGCATGACCGACCGTTCTGTCCCCAAAAGCAAGAGAGCGAAATGAACCGTCCCGCTTCTCAGCTATAAACTATATTAGTGTTTGAAAAGCACCTTTCGCATTCAATGATTCCTGTTGCCGTTCTACCTTGGCTCGGGAAAAGGATCAATTTCACGGATGAGGAGGCAAAGGTAAACGAGCCGAACTTCCGGATGTACCCGGGTGCAATCAATTTACATTAGCCCTTTACGTACTGTAATCGTAACTTGGGACTTGCCACGAGTTGACGTCCCCTGGGGGGAGCAAAATTGATTCCCTTGGACGAGATTCTCTGTGAAAATTGCATTTTCATATCCATTCGTCACATAATTGTATTTCTTGTTGTAGTCGAATGATTTCGATTCAATGCTTGATTCTTATTTTTCGTGCAGTTACCAGGCTGCCGGCAAAACACGATTGATAGAGCATTTGATGAAGGATGGAAGGGAAGATTCGTAGCGAACATTGAAAAGGCACAAAAAGCAGACAAGCTGAAAAAAATCCGATTCCATGATATGCAAAACGTCCGGTCGTGTGGGTCGAGTTCCGTTTTCCTGTTTGCGTGTTGTAAGTTGGTCGCAGGCAAGGATATGTCTTGTCCTCACGCGGGGATAGCCCACCGTCACTCAAGTCTGTTGCAAGCCCTCCCTACGGTGCATCCTTGCGCTTCTTTGTGAAATGGTATCCTTTCGATTCGATGCCGTTTGCAGCAGCTCGAGGGCTCTCTATTCGATTCTGGGACATTACGTACTTCTGCTTCCATGGTACGTTTCCGGCGTGCAGGGTGCAACAATATTATTACCACTTGCCATTCGGCTGCTTCAATCCCTGTAACGTTGACATTTACTACAGCTCCCACTGAGCGGTTGCCGGTGCGCCACGGCTTGGTGCGGAGCCCACACCACGGTGCGCGCTATCAACATCCGGAGCCATTTTTCTGTTGCGATTGACAACCGTGAAGGCAAACATGCACTCTTTAGCGTTGGATGGTTCTGTTCCTGTTTCTTTGCTGTAGAGTGAATCCAGTGTAATCATGATTCTCGTTTCTCGTTGCTTTTTGCCACATTTCCGTCCCATATTCCAATGTTTCCGTTTGTCTCCATTTGTGCGCTTCAGAATGTCAAGCAATCTGGCGGAAAATAACACAGTTTCCGGTATCAGTTCTCTGGTCAGTCGCCTGTGCCAATGCTCACTGGGAATTACGTTGCACTTTAGAATGATGCCCCCGTGCAAAGGACGCGGTGAAAAGGACATGGATGAAGCTTGCGGCTGAAACGTTTCCCACGCGAATCTACCTCTAGCCGGGGATCATTACATTTCATGGATTATTGCACATTCAGTGTCCTCTTTGGAATGCTCAACCTTAATGCAATCAGGTTATAAGATAAGGAAAGCACTACGCACTCCGTGGGTGGCAACGTTTATATCTGTTTTTAACAGTGTTTGATTTGAAAAGGAAGTAAATAGCTTTTGAGATTGTAAAGATACTATGGTAGGAATGTAGTAAACATCTTCCGGCTCAATATGCATTTACTAATCTTTCAAGATTTTTGTTATTATTGAGGTTATGGGATAAACTCTAAAGTTAATTTATATTCAAAACAATCGTTATATTCTAATGGCTTCGATATTTCTAATGATACTGTTTTGTGTTAATTAGTTCTAATGATTTGTTTTTTCGTGTATCTTCCACAGTACGTCCCCTCAACGAGTACATATCGCACTACGAAAAGTTGAGCTACGATCATGAGCATCTGCATGCTAGTCACAGCCGGGCGAAACGATCGGTCACCAAAGATCATTACGTACATTTTAGCTTTAGCGCACACGATCGAGATTTTAACATTAGACTTAAACGCGATCTCAGCACAATAAGTGATAAGTTAGAGGTGAGTGTCCAGAACTTATAAATTCTTTATAGCCACCAATGTAACAAATGTGTTGTTTTGACATTGCAGATACACACCGATAAGGGACCGGTGCAAGTTGACTCGTCCCACATCTATCATGGCGAGTTGATCGGAGTTCCGGATAGTTACGTATTCGGCTCAATTTTCGACGGTGTGTTCGAGGGAAAAGTGATCACCCCGGAAAGCGAATACTACGTGGAGCGGGCGAAGCACTACTTTCGCGAATCGTCCAACCCAGAATCGCATCCACTGCATCACATCGATGACGATGAGCCACCGTTCCATTCGGTGATCTACAAGGACCAGCACGTGGATGATCCTTACCGCCACCGGAGGAAAGGTAAGGAATTGTTGAGTATGTTAAAGAAAAGAATAGGTTTATGTTGAACGGAGGTTAATATGAAAGTGAGGAAAGGTTACCTAAAAATATATTTAAACAATACTGAAATAGCTAGCAATGTTCACGTTTTCGCTTTCCATTGCGTTGTTCCATTGCGTTAGCAACTCATAATTCCTCACTTTTTTCCGCATTGCTTCTTGTTCTCCTGAAGGTGGGTGGCTTCTGTGATATGGTTATTGTGTTGCACACAGCTTAGTTGGCATTTTTTGCAAAGCGCATACGGGTAGCATTATTTGCCCACTGCATGACGCTCTAGATAAAAATGATGTAAACAACAAGCAAGAAGCAATACGTATCTCTCTGCACTGTCTGAATTGTGTGGGTAAACTTTGGCGGATGGGAAATCATTTTTACCAACATGAAGCGATGCTGGAACAAAAGCCTAGATTGCATAGCAAATTGAGTTCATTTAGGAAAAATAATTTTCAACGCAGTTTTTTATGATGAAATTTTGTAAAATTTTCATCATCGTCGAATATGTAACTAAAGACGTGAAAAGAAAATACTTTGTTGTTTCTATCAATGTGTTTAAAACTTATCAATTTCTTACCTTAAAAACGTTTTATTCATGCGCTTTATAAAACCAAGAAAACCCTTTTCGACCCAAAACCCGGGCATGTGTTGAAGTACAAAAAAATCGTAACTCAAACTAAAGTAGCCCAAAAATAGGGTCAACAGCTGTCAGTAGTTGCACGATACCGGTCGAACCGTCAATCAATCGACTCAACTTCGGATCTCATTGGGCGTGCGAATCGATGGGAGCCGTATCCGTCTTTGCTGACCTCCAAAGCACGCAATCCCTTTGCACCGCCTAAACGGAGAAAGTTTTTCCCGTCGAATGAAAGTGGCAAGACAGCAGGCGATGTAGAAGCGAAAGCGAATTGGGCCACGCAGGCTGGGAAATAAACCAACGGCACCACTGCAACGCTGACCCATCGGAGCCTTGGCTTCCCAGTGACGCATACTAAGGTGAACGTTGGGTAATCGCTTCTGTCCGACTAGCTGTCCGAACAGAAGAGAGCAACCGGTGAAATACTTCACAAAATCAATCAACTGTCGTTATTGGATGGTTTGATGGTGGTTTGGCTTAGCCGAGCGTGTGTGCCTGTGGTCTTGCAATTAACTATGGTGATTACGCACAAAAGCTTCTCAAACGACGCAGTCATGAATCATTTAACAACGATAGAACACCAAATATTGGCGATAAAGGAACAGACATTGGTCAAACGTCCGGAAGTCATCCTACTCATTGGAACCAAATTATAGTTGAGGTTCATACTTGTTCTTCTCTTGAAGTGAATATGTTGCTTCCCAAATATCCATCACTTTGCATGATGACGGTGCGTGTGTCCCATCATCATTCCAATTAGGATATCAGCTCCACTGTTTCCGGGAATGAAGATTAGGGATAAAGGAAACTAATTTCCCATCACTTCCTGTATCGGGCGCTGTTCAAATAACGCAGAAGGGATGAAAGAAATTTTGCGTACCGAATGCCGGTAGGGCCAATAACTAATTTCGGGATTTTAATGCGGGTGTCAGGAAGTACATGGGTTGCGTCAAACTCCAGGATCCATCATGATGTAGATCTGCTGGTTTATTGTCGAAATGATCCAGCCCGATTGGAGGTGCAGTAATGTGATGGCTGGTGACGAAAACTTTACTACCCTTGTGTGCTATAAGGGTCACTTTCATCGTGAGGCGCATTACGTCAAAATGTAATCGTTTGAAATATAAATCCAATTAAACATACATTAACGAAATGGATCGATACGTAGCGCTCAGGGGGACTGTTACGTAATTACGATTGGGAAGGAACCTTAAGTGTCACCGATCTGTTGGGAGTGCCGTAATTTGTAGCAATTCTAAAATTTTGAGCTCAAATTACCCAATCGTGCTGACACTGGCAAAGTTGTAACATTGTTAGTTATTACTAGATTTCATGTGTTGTTGTTTGTTTTGTTTTGCAGGACATCCGTCCGGATGTGGTGTGCACGATGAGATTTCGGAGTGGATGGATCGGGTCCAGAATTCGGCCGTAGAGAATGAACCTGATGATGAAGCAGTGGAACAGGTCCCGCAGGGTGACGAAACAGCACAGGAAGATGAGCAACAGTGGCACCAACATAACGAAAGTAGTTCCAGCCAACAACAGCCACACCAACCTTTAACAGTTCAGAACAAGCATAAATCAAATGCCAAAGCTAAGCGACGGCCACCATCGCAAGTAGAGGACTCGCGACCCGATAACGGTGGTAACGAAATTCCCATCGAAACTGGGTACGAGTTCAAGTATCCGTACGAAAAATACTCAAAGGCAGCCAATTGGCGGGAGGTAGACGAAAGCGTGACCGACTCCGAATGGCACTGGAAGGCACACGAGCGGGTCCGACGAGCGGCCCGACCCAAAGAAGACTATCGGAACACTTGCTCGCTGTACATACAGACTGATCCATTGCTGTGGAGTCACATACGTGATAGCATCGTTAGTGTGAGTATTTGTTTTGCAGATATTGGCTTCCAAAAAAGTTTCACTTTGTTCAAACTGTGATGTTAATTAGTTGCTTATCAATTGAGACCCTAAAACTTTTGCAAACATGTCATTATTTATTTTTGCAATACCGTCAATCAAGGCTGTGCATTGCGAATTAAAATTTCCAACCTGATATAGTGGGCCTAGCATCCTTCTCAGTAATCAACAGTTTCATTACTGTTCGGTCTCCCTCTCGAAAACCACATCATCAAAGAGTGGATGATGGTGTGTTTCTACTAGGATCCGCACGACCTTTTGCCAAAGGCGAATAAAAACCACACCTTTTCATCGTCCTGTGGCCAGTAATGTGGAAAAAAACCACAACTAGGGCACCGCACGTAAAAAAAAGCTCTGCATGTAACCCGCCATTGGGCCCTCAAAGGTGGTACGGCTGGCAACTGGCCTGAGCCGGCTACACACTCCAATGAACGTGTCACTTCTCATTGTCGTTTACCAACCGCAAGCGGAAGGAATCTTTTGCAATGTAAGAGGAAGGTCGACAATTGCTGGCTGGTGGACGTATATCTTCGGCCAATCCAACATCCGCTACACTGTAGCTTCACCATAGCTTGTTTACCGCAAGTGCTGACCACAGTACACAAAGGGAGCGCTGTTGTTGCCCCTGTGTGTCTGTTGTCTACCCTCAATGCAATGTGCATTACTGATTGCCTCCATAACTTACTTCGGCGTAGACAGACTTTAAGGGTGGCTTCTTTCTAGGTTGGTTATGCAGTAGATGGAACGTAAAGTGCCGTTGCAGAAAGGGTTTCGTGTATATGCACCGTCTGTGCAATCTATTGTATGGTTCGAAACGATCGCAAAACAGTTCGCCCTTCCAACATCTCTATCATCCTCTTGTTTATCAGCTTTAACGAAGAAAAAGCTTATGTATGCCTTCTGTTCATTATCAGTAAAACCACGAGCTCTACGATAGATAGACGGACTGAACGTTCCATACAATGACAAACTGCAGCTAAAACGTTTGACGATCCCAACGCCCAGCTAAAGGAACGGCTCTAAAGAAGGGATGTCAAACTGATGGTACACGAATCGCATGGACTATAGATCACACTACCCCAAATTTCATTTTGTTGACCTATCTAATTGCATCCAAGGGCAATAGAAACAAAAAATAAGCTTTTATTGTTGGCAATCCGTAAATATTTTGTTTCCTTCGAGTGTTTTCACAACACTGGAATAGATGAACCATAAATCACGTCATGGTTTAATCCAAGCCATTCTCCTGTTGTGACATGGGATCACTTTAGACTAGACATAGAACACACTAGAAGATTAATTAGCCAAGTTTAGCTGGAAGGTGTCAATCACCCCACTGGCAGCTAGTACGGGTTGTTTCTTCTGATTCTCAAAATCGATCGATATTTGTGACTCTTTCTACGCAATGACGATGACTGGCGTGTGGCTATTTTGCTGCCTGGAGCTGCAATTAAGTATTTGATTCTTCCCATCTACAGCATCTACATAGGGCGCGCCGTACCGAGCTGGAAGAGAAAACGCGTGAAGAGATCCTGTCGCTGATCATACATCACATCACTGCCGTAAACTACATCTATCGCAATACCAAGTTTGATGGCCGGGTAGAACATCGCAACATCCGGTTTGAGGTGAGCGTACCATCGCGGCAAGCTTTCGCCGTATCGTCCTAACCATCGGTTTTGGCAATTTTCTCCCATTTATAGGTCCAACGTTTGAAGATAGACGACGATTCATCGTGTGGTGAAAACCATCATGAAGATACAAACCCGCTATGTCTGGAAAACATCGACGTTTCCAATTTTCTCAACCTACACTCACTCGGCAACCATGAGGCGTTCTGTTTGGCGTACGTTTTTACCTACAGGTGAGTTGCGGAAAAGTTCCCGTTGCGGATGAAGACATTTTCTCGGAATAGAATCTAATGTTTTTTTATGGTTGGCTGCATTTATCATCGAAACAGAGATTTCACCGGAGGTACGCTCGGATTGGCCTGGGTTGCGTCTGCTTCCGGTGCGTCTGGCGGCATTTGCGAAAAGTACAAGACCTACACCGAAACGGTTGGTGGTCTTTACCAGAGCACCAAGCGCTCGCTCAACACGGGCATCATTACGTTCGTAAACTACAACACGCGTGTTCCGCCGAAGGTGTCACAACTGACGCTTGCTCACGAAATTGGACACAACTTCGGTTCACCGGTATGTAACTCGAGACGGATGTGTTTTCGGTGCTTTGAAATTCTAATGTAAACTTCTTTTGCTGCCCTTCTGTCTTCTAGCATGATTATCCGGCCGAGTGTCGCCCGGGTGGTAACAATGGCAATTACATAATGTTTGCCAGTGCAACGAGTGGAATCCGGTTAAACAATGGCAAATTTTCGCCCTGTTCGGTGCGGAACATTTCGAACGTGCTAGACGCGATCGACGAAAACAAGAAGCGCAACTGCTTCCAGGCCTCCGAGGGAGCGTTCTGCGGCAATAAAATCGTCGAGATTGGCGAGGAGTGTGATTGCGGTTTCAACGAGGAGGAGTGCATGGACAAGTGCTGCTATCCGCGTGAGATGACCGACGCGATGAAGATCGATAATGCAACGGCCCAAAGCTGTGGACGACGGGCCCGAACGCAGTGCAGCCCATCGCAAGGGCCGTGCTGTGATAGCAACACCTGTCGCTTCATCCCATCGGATGCGAAGGTGACGTGCAAGGAGGAGACGGAATGTTCGTGGGGATCAACCTGTAACGGTACGACCCCGGAATGTCCGGAACCGAAGCCGCGTGATGACAAGACGAAGTGTAACAACGGTAAGGTTTTGTTCCACGTTTGCGATTGTGTATGGATAATTGTTCGTTCTTCTGACTGATGGAGTGTTCCTGGCCTATTTCTCTATTACAGGTACACAACTATGCATTAAGGGTGAATGTTCCGGATCGATTTGTCTGCTTTGGAATATGACGGAGTGTTTCCTAACCTCGAACATTATTCCGAACATTGACAAGCGCAAACTATGTGAGCTGGCCTGTCAAAATGGCAACGATACCAACACCTGCCGGAGTACGAGTGAATTCGCTCGGGATTATGGCCTACCAGAGGGTGGTTACAGCCTGCGACCCGGTTCACCATGCGATAACTTCCAAGTAAGGCACGGTCCCAGGTTATGCCGAAACAACCAAGTAATGCGATGCTAACGATTCCTTTTCAGGGTTACTGTGATGTGTTTCTGAAATGCCGTGCAGTGGATGCCGAAGGTGCACTGGTACGGTTGAAGAATCTCTTGTTCAACAAGAAAACGCTCCAAACGGTGGCCGAATGGGCGACGGAGCGGTGGTATTTGGTGTGCATCGGCGGTATCTGCTTTATCATAATGATGGGCATCTTCATCAAGTGCTGTGCGGTTCATACACCCAGCTCCAATCCGAAGAAGGCGGCCGCCTATCGAATTTCGGACACGCTGCGTCGTCCGATGAACACGCTTCGTATGATGGTTCGTATCCATCCGTACATGTACCATTCCCAAACGCAGCGAGTGCTTATTGACCGTGCTTTTCTTTTGCAGCGTCGACATCACAATGGAGCCGGACCGCGCAGTGTTCCGGTTCCACGTAATGAACGTTCCCGCAGTGCGGGAGACAGAGGAGGTGGTGGACGAGGTGGTGGGGAACGAAACGGAGGAGGACGTGGTGGAGGAAGCCGGACGCGAGGCGACGGACATGGAGATGTGCGCAATGGAAGCGTTCCGGCGGGACATAACTCTTCCTCCTCTGGCAACAGCCGCCCATCGAACAGTTCACGTCCGCCAGCACATGGGTATGGCGAAGGCCGTGGCCAACAATACTACCCACCGAAAGGTGTGTTCTCTCTGTATGACCCAACTAGCATTTTGTTTCTTATCCCAGTTTAGTTTGTTTACCCTTTTCTTCGCGTCTTTTTGCACTGTTTCGCTTTCTTCCAGTTCAAATGAAATCAGTCAAATTCCGTAAAATGCACGATTCATTCATGATCTTGTGTCTTTCACACAAATGTTGACTTTATGAGTTTTTCCTTATCATTTCGTATGTTTTGGTTTTATTTATTTTTTTTTATTTCGTAGGCCATCACAACAGTAAGCAGCAACATTCCCGCAAAGCAAATTCCAATCCCCGCGAAGGGGTTCGAGCCAATCAGACGAGTGCCACAGTGGTGTACAAGAAGTAGAGAACGCACAGTTTGCGGTTTACGAAAGTTCCACCATGGAACGGTGGGAGACAGCCGAGTGTGTGTGCGTTAGTGTGCTTCATTTAGAGCAACAACAAAAACAAAACAGTACAATTCGCAGCTTGAAGCCAAATTAGCAGTTTCTTTTCAGTTACAGTTTTGTTTTCCGGCTATCTTTCACATCTTCATTAGAAATCAATTGAAAAAAACAAAGCTCAATCGCATCGTTTGTTCGAATGTTTCTTTAGATTTTTTTTCTGTCATAAAATCAAGGAAGCTTCGTCAACCGCAGGCCCGTTGTATGTTAAAAGTAAGCATATTGTTGGTTTTCGTTATTGTTTTAAGTTTTCATTTCTTTCACAAACTCATCCTTTGCGGTAGGCTTAATTTAGTATTATTACACTTTTAAAAAAACACTTTCACATCCTGCCTTATCCATATCGATCCTTATAGACAGAACATATCTTTCAGTGTGAATCAATTACACGCATATTTGTATATTACTATTTTACAACAGAACGTGATAGTAGCAATATTATTTCACACTGTTCTTGGTGTAATCAGTACCATTTACCAAACTTTTAAAAAATTATATCATTCTTTTCATAAATAATAGTTTTTGTTCCCGTACAAAAGTTTGTAAATGTTCACACCTCTCACAAATTTGTGTTCTTCTACGATCTTGTTTTACAGCACCACCAATGCAGAACTATAGCCGCATGAGCAATGCGGAGCTGTACGCCGAAGCCTATCCGGACCGGGGAATGTACGAACCACCGAGACGCCCGTATGCTAATAATAAGGTTTGACAAGATCGAGGCCAAACACGAGTCCACCACCGTAACAAATCGCAAACAGCAGGACGCCAATATCGTCCGTGCAATCCACAGTTCCGTCACTGCTGGAAAACATCGTAAACGTGTGTTTAGTTTCAGTTTCAGCATCCTATCCTTCTTCGAATCATCGTTGTCGATGGCGTTGATGATTTCATTTAACAAACTCCTTCCATAGAGTCTCATCAAACGAAGGCAATGGGACGGATGGAAAATAAGGATGTGGAACAAAACCGAACAATAGTGCTCGGGGACGTAGGCAATGCCACCTGGTTCCTTAATTTGAATCAATTGTAAAAATTATGTTAACTTCCACACTTGAACGTCTCCGAAACAAACAAAAGTACTACAATGATTGCCACATTGCAGATGTTATATAGATTTCAAAATTGTGAGCGATCTGGGGTGGGAAAAACAGCAAGCAGAAATTCGCACTTGACCAATGGAGAGAAAGAAAAACGTTCATTTAATGCAGCGCATAAAAAAGTTTCCTTTCCCGTTTATGGTTTTACAAATTAGTTCAATGTAGTTCCCTGTTTTGTACTGGTGCTTGTTGACGGAATTACAATTTTACAAAGGACTATAAGCTACCGTGATAGTAAAAGCCAGATAGTTGAGTGAAGAAAGGAATTATAGCTTTTAATATCCTTATTATACTTTTTCTCCCCGGAAAGCAACGGACGAAGATCCTTGCGATGGTGTATATGTTGTCACCTTTTACATTCTAAAGTTTTGGCATTTTTATCTAAGTTCGAATTGTAAAGAGAAAACTGACTTTTGCTGATTGTTATCATGGTTCGCATTTTTTCCTAACTGTATCGAATATAACTTTTTAAGAGGAATATAAAGGCCATCTATGGTATAAGATCGTAGTTGAGAAGGTAGTAGGGCGCAACAAAAGTGGATTAGACTATAGAACCATCTTAGGTTGTCGTTAAGCAGGCAAACATTGGGGCAGAACATGCCGGCTGATGTCAGTCCGCGCAAGGGATCAAAAGAAAATCAAATGAATGAAATATGCAAAACATGTTTCGCAAGCCATGTGGATGACTAGACATCAAGTGCAGTGGTTCGAGAACATGAAAAATCTTAACAGAACAAACAACTATAAAAATACATTTACACACACACACAAGTTATTTATCTCTGGGTCCAGCAATAAAAAAGAGTACGAGAAAAGCGCAATGAAACATACAATAACAGAAAACGGGAAATGTTTGTAAACAAAACAGAAACTGAACAAGGTGTTGAGCAAAGCGAAATAATGTATAAAACACACAGTCACACTGAAAAAAGGTGGAACAAGTAAAAAACCCGATTAGGAAACGTTTGTAGCGTAACAAGTGAAGAATAGAATGATAAAATCACCTAGAATGGTAGAAGTGTCATGGTGTGGACAGTTTGCGGATAAGAAAATACAGAGTATTTATATTGTCGATGCCAAGGGAAAAGCCGCCAAGTGACGGGAGAGCAAAATAGGGATTGAATGCGAAGCGGGTGAAGAAAGTTAGCAAAATTTTTGTGAATCGTTGGAAAAGGAGTAGAAGTAAAGCAGCAGAGTGTGTGTGTGTGTACGTACGTTTATGAAGATTTATTTACTTCGCCCGAATCATGTACATCTCACTACAAAACATTACAAACACGGGAGCGTTCTTGAGATGATGCTATGTTCTGTGGAGAGAATTATTTTCCCTCAGAGACAAGTAATTAATTCAAAGTTCCTCTCATTTCGTGACGTGTGTGTGTTTTGGCCGGTTATAAGACTTTTTTTATTAAACCCGCCCCAAATTGCATTTCAAACGCACAAAATGTTTGATCTTTAAAATTAAAGACACTAGTTGAAATGTTGGCTTACTACTCGTTTATTTCGGTTGGTTCGAAAAGGAATTCGATGTGTTGAGGCAAGTTATATGAAATAAGAATTTCAAAATGGAATCTGGAGAGCATGTACAATGCAGAATATCAAAACTTTAGGAACATGGCGGGGAGAGGGAGTTTCGTTTTTCTTTTTAATTTTTCTAATTCAAAATCAAAATTTGGAACAGCAAAATGGAAGTGGGGTTGGACTAGTTTAGTAAAATATTGATTGGTCACGAAGGTAGAAATCAAACGAAGAAAGCTGACTCGGAAGGATCTAAGTAATAATAAAAGCGAAAAAGTGAGGTAAATAGTAGACAAACAATATTTAAAGCGGATACTTGTGATATATATATTTTTCTAAAATAATAAATGAAAACCTACCAACTCCGAGAACGGGAAACATAAACAGAAATTAATGCGGACATACAGACACAAACACAGATTAGCAAGAGAATAATAACTACGACGCAATGCATGGGAGGAAGCGAATGAAAAAACAATAAGCACGCAAATGTAGATCAAAATAATGTCAATAGTAACAACCAATACCAATTGTACTGTGCATAAAAATGCAAAACAATGCTCAACAACAGGCGGTCCAACACGATTGGATGCGAAAAGAAGCAAAACAGCAACACCCTTCTAACATTGCAGATGTAAAAACGACCACAAACCATAAAAAAAAAAACATAAAAACGCAACCCACACAAAAGAAGTCTATCCATTTGATTTGTACAGATGTGATGAGGAAAATGTACACGAATCAAGCAAAACTTCTCTCTACCCTAGGTTCATTCTCACACAATTTCATCGACAGAAACCCGAACAGCATGGAAAATGATCCATGAAAGAACGTCAAATGAAAACATGCTCAAATACTACCTGTGGGTGTCGCTGTGCGGTGAATAATATAAATTGTTTTTCGGATCTTGTACTCTATCGCAAAACATTAAAAAGTAAGTGCTCATTTTCATTCCGAGTATTATAAGAATTTTGGTAAAGAATCCTGTTGTTAAGCCACATTAATTGTGTTCATCTTTTATACTTTTGGATCGTTTTTTAACACTAAGCAGTACTGTGCTAACACACTGTTCGTTTGCTTCAACAGGTCACAACAGTTTCGAAACTCTAATTTCATTAAATGTATGATGGGATGGGGCAAGGTTTGAGGTTTGCTATTTTTAGTTCTATGTAACAAGTCAGTATGAAGTTTCTCAACAGCTCAGTATAAATTTCGAATAACGACAAATAGTTTATATTTGTTATACCGCAAAACACTGAATCTTGAAAGCATTTCTGCACATATTCGTCAGTATGGTTTGATATTAGTTCACTGCGCAAGCTGAATGATACGGGTGCGATGCACTGATTTAATGGTTGGATACGATAGGACTCATTAAAAAGTAAACGGATGCAATACAAAAAAAAAGGGACTAAATTTTCTTTCAATTCGTTACGATTCCCTAGCATCTAAATTGTATTGTATTGTGGACAAGATGTGATTGTTACGAACCAATATAGTGTGTCGATATTTTCTCCCAAAAGCATTCAAGTTTTGGTTGTTGGTTTGCGAAATCTTCCTATTAATGCGATTTTAACAATGAAGATAAAAAAAGGTACGGAAACTTTAAAACATTACTTCTGCAAAGAAGCAGTGAAAAGTCTCAAAAAGTGTGTATCGAGGAATACACTTTACACTGAAATTCATTCTTCCAAGTGAGTAGTAAGAAAAAGGACGCGAAACGATTATGTTACACTGAAAACGTTTCAAGGTCGAAAAAACTCAAGAACAAACACGGAACAAGCCAAACATACACACAGCATAATAATGGAAAAGTGAAGAACGGGTTAGAATTAAATCAAACACCGCTAATAATGAAAAAAAAACCATAAACACTCTCCAGTGTCGGTGTGTATTCGCTCGAAGAAGTGAAGGAGAGTGAAAAAATAGATTTAAACAAAAATGAAGCAAAAATGGTAGTCTATGAACCTATGGGAACTTTGTGCGATACTGAAAACAAAGCAAGTAAAACGCTGAAAAGGAAAAGGAAAGGGCGTGAAAATAGTAATGTTTCTATAATTGTACCTATTTGTAAATGTTTGTAAATAGCGTTTGAAGCAAGCAAGAGGGAAAGTAATGGAATGAAAAAATAAGAAGACAATTCGTGACATACAAAAAAAAAGAAATCCCGGTTCTAGAGTTCGCGTAAACGCTTAGGACAATGTAAATTGATCATTAAAGATGAGCAGTTGCTAGGATCTAGGATCTGACCGGATGATCTGAGGGGAAAGTCTGAACGATTGCATTAGTGATAACACAATAAAGGAGAATAAAAAATCCTGCTGAAAAATTAAAAGACCAGTTGCTATAAAGTTCTATTGAACTGATATTGAGAACATTGGCGGAGGTAGAATGTAAGTTATTCGTAAAAAGTAAGATGAAAAACTGTAAAACCGTCAATCCAAAACAAAACAAAAAAAGCTTCAAGCGCCCAACGTGGGGCTCGAACCCACGACCCTGAGATTAAGAGTCTCATGCTCTACCGACTGAGCTAGCCGGGCTGTCGGATGCCCGCTGTTCAAACGCATTCAATAGCTCAGCGCCATAACTCTAAAGTTAATTTTCCATGAACGCTATTTCCCAACTCATCTTCCGTTCATCTTCTTCAACACCGAATGAACCTTCATACGTCCGATGCACCGGTGAAGGATCATAATGTTTTGTATGTTACGGAATGCATACAAACCTTTGTATGATAATTTCGGCTGTATTTTTGAAATTGAAGGGTCCTGAATCAACCTTTCAGATCAATTAGCCGATTAACCTACATTGATGACGTGATGTTACTATGAAAATTGGCTGTAAGCGGCTGGTGTTCACCAGGGGATGTAGCTCAGATGGTAGAGCGCTCGCTTAGCATGTGAGAGGTACCGGGATCGATACCCGGCATCTCCAGCGGATGTTTTTGTTTGGTTTCAATTTTTATGCGTGTCTATGTTTGTAGTGACTTGTTATTTTACAAGATTCTTTAATGAATCCAAAATTTATACATACAGCGGTGAGTATTCAGTATCGGACACTTTTTAAATTCAGTTACTATCCAATCCAACGCTTCCCGCGACATGTTTGTGCTGCCATATATATCAGCACGATGTTTCAACAGCATTTTTTTTACCAGGAAGTGTTTTTGCATCAGTTTAGTAGTATTGTACTAGTTTTCCATAAGCTTCAAACATGTTTTGCAAACAAATTGGCTTGTGCTATCAAACGCAATTGCTAAACGTGATGGGTGCAGCAGTAGTTTAACTTAGTACAGGGAAGCTACTAAAACCCCGTCCGAGTCTTTCCTCCATATGTTGAACATCCATTGAATTCAGATTAGAAATCAATGTTACTACGTCATGTTCGTGATTTTCATTGTTTGCTTGTTCCAAAAGTCAACAGGTGTTTTCCCTGTCCGGGCCCCGGTACATATTCCAGGCGAAATTTTAGTTCGCAATTTTCGTAATGTGACGCGAAATGTACGTGTGTTTTCTAGGAACATCCATTGCCGATAAGACATTTTTGCATGGGAGGTATATTTCGATATGGATTTGAGCAGCGACTAAGCAGCAAGTAATTGAGTTTTTTTGATATTGATTCTTATTTTGGACCTTATTACCGGCTGATACTTCAGAATCTCAGAAAAAGAAAAAGAAAACTAAACTATAAGCAAGTATCCACAACACTTAGCAACAAATTCAAATGATAAAAGATCTTTACCATTGATAAAAATAATAGCTTATATTTATGGATGTTACAACGAAATGGATTAAGGACATTACGAATAGACAGTCATCAACCTTCCGTTACTGTTTGAGGGTCCCTATATCAAGTGGATCAAACCTCAATTAAACGTATTCTACATTTGGAGCTTCCAAAGATCGGCAAAGTTTTTTCCCCAGTTTCAAAAGGCTTTCTAATCAGACATTTTGAAGCAATTGTTAACTAAACATTAGTTACAACAAAATGGGTACATACACTACACAGTATAAGTCAAAACAAGGCGTCAACTTTCTTAAACTAGCGATCAACAGTGAGGAACGTAATATTTGTTGTAAAATTCGGCAGATAGAGTAGTAGTGGTTGTGTAGCATGTCTCTACAACGACGCATAAGACTGAAATCAAACAAAAAACAGTATCATGGAGATGCCGGGTATCGATCCCGGTACCTCTCACATGCTAAGCGAGCGCTCTACCATCTGAGCTACATCCCCTGGTGAACGCCGGCCGCTTACAGCCAATTTTCATAGTAACATCACGTCATCAATGTAGGTTAATCGGCTAATTGATCTGAAAGGTTGATTCAGGAACCTCCAATATCAAAAATACAGCCAAAACTATCATACAAAGGTTTGTATGCATTCCGTAACATACAAAACATTATGATCCTTCACCGGTGCATCGGACGTATGAAGGTTCATTCGGTGTTGAAGAAGATGAACGGAAGATGAGTTGAGAAATAGCGTTCATGGAAAATTAACTTTAGAGTAATGGCGCTGAGCTATTGAATGCGTTTGAACAGCGGGCATCTGACAGCCCGGCTAGCTCAGTCGGTAGAGCATGAGACTCTTAATCTCAGGGTCGTGGGTTCGAGCCCCACGTTGGGCGCTTGAGTTTTATGTTTTTTACTCACATTCGATTTCTCACTTTCTATACTGTTTCTATGGAAAACACTAATGTCACCCACTCAACGATCATAACCACAATATTGCATCGTTTCAATATGCGCGCGCACGTTGACATTGTATGTGTGCAGGTAGATATAGGATCGATTTCGAACCGTTTTTTTTGTTTTATGAATGATACTCTCTCGATCTTCTCGCGATCGGTGACCGCATATTTGCGTTGGCAGTTCTAGTCGCGAGAGCAAACGCAACGGTTCATTCATAAACTGGTTCCACGGTTGACGTGTTTTATCGTACAAATTGTAGGTGCATTTCCCGAGCCAGAATTCAGAGCAAAAATGTCAAACCAACCCGTCGTCAGTTGTTTGCCTGTCACTGGGAACAAAATGTCGAAAGCCAAGAAGGTGCTGGATGAAGCGCGCGAGACCAAAAATCGCGAAATTGACCTGGTGGAACGTAACATTTCCACCTTCGAGGAGTTGCCCGGATTGCGTGAGTATTAGCGTGGTGCGGAGTACATTTTGTTAGAGCGAACCAGAATTTCCTATTTTGGTAAAAACTACTTTTTTCGGCCCTTGAGTGATGGGCGCGGCAAGTGGGTGGGTGGGATTTGTTTTGAATCATCGCGTGCTACACATATATTTCATTATGCGATTAATTTGTGTTTGAAAATGTTTAAACTAATCACTAATTGCTACTTTCGACTGTTTCATTTCAGTTAATATGCTGTTTGTGACCAGAATAACGCTGAGCCACAACAAATTGAAGAGTGAGTAATAGCAGATGGTTGTTCTACGTGCAGTACAGCTGCTCGTTTCGTTGGAAATCTATAAATAAGTTCGTAGAACATGGTGACAAAGATATGAACAAAATGTGTTAAAAGTTGTAAAAGTTTATCAGTACTGTTTGAAACAATGTGTTGTGGTGTAAACTAGAAATTGCTTTCAAGAAGGCGTTTTCCAAAAGTGAATGTTTGTTTATAAGGAAAACTTTCATGTTCGGTAGTCCGGTCAGCTGCATTATCCGTGCCAAAGGCTTCGTTGAATATTACGTATTTGACAGTTCGTTAAAAATGAAGATTGTTTGAATTTTCCGTTACCCCTTGTTTCAATAACCAACCTACTCTTGAGGGTAATACACGTTGTATATATGTTCTTTTACGTGCTAAGATGCGTTTATATGCGGTATTAATTGTCGTTAAGACTGTCAATTTTCCGATTAGTTGCTTTATAGTATAAATCAACCTCTTTTTGAAAAAAAATCCTCATCATCTTATTTATTTCATGCAAACATTTTGATCCCTTAACTTTTATAACCACTTACTCAGGTAGGTAATACGTTTTGTATTCAAATTTGCTCTTTTATGGATTGATAGGCGATTGTTTTCTGTTTAAGCTGTCGTATTCATATAATTTTTCTGAAGTATAGCTTTATTATACACAATTCTACCACAGAAAATTGTAAAACTCATTAAAAAATGTGTTACCTTTCCGGGTAGGTGGTTATGAAGATACCGAGTATAAATTGAAATTAGAAATAAAACAATATTTGTAAAAATGGCAAAATTCTGATTTAGAAATAATGTTTCTCCAGGCATTCTCAAAATTGCTTGCCGATAGCCTTGTTCTATCGAAAGTTATTTAGGATTTAATCTGCAAAACATACCCGGGTAGTTGGTCATGGTTGAGCGAATTCATGAAAGAAGGGCGGCGTATTTCTAGTTAAAATGTGAAATGAGACACACATTATTTTCTAGCGATAAAATTTATAAATATGTTCTCTCTTCACTTCCATAGCTGTTCCTCCCGGTATTGCCAATTTAATCAATTTGGAAATATTGAACCTTTCCAACAATTTTCTCGAGGAACTGCCACTGTCGCTCTCGTCGATGCCAAAGTTGCGAATTTTAAACTGTTCGATCAACCGACTAAACACACTGCCCCGTGGCTTTGGAGCGTTTCCCGTACTGGAGGTCCTGGATTTGTCTTACAACAATTTAAACGAACAGGTGTTGCCGGGAAATTTCTTCATGATGGGTACGTGGAGATGTTTTTGAAGGCGTAAATGAAAAAAATTGTGACCATGTTGTATTGATTTCCAATTTCAGATTCCTTACGAGCACTGTATCTCGGTGATAACGAGTTTGAGTACTTACCGAAGGAGGTTAAAAATTTGAAAAATCTACAAATTGTAAGTGTTGTTTTGATGAAATTTGTTTCAAGAAGGCTTAAACATTCATTGGTTTTAATTTGCAGCTCGGTTTGCGCGACAATGATTTGCTGGAGCTGCCCAGGGAGATTGGTGAGCTGACACGAATCCGCGAACTTCATATCCAAAACAATCGGCTCAGTGTGCTTCCGCCGGAAATTGCCAACCTGGACATGCCGGGACCGAAGTCCGTGCTGAAGATGGAAGAAAATCCTTGGGTGACAGCGATTGCGGAACAGTACCTGGTTGGTATCAGTCACGTGTTGGAGTACATCAAGACGGAGGCGTACAGAATGTAAGTTGCGGAGCGTTGTTTGGCATTATCAGTCGATCAATTCTTTTCTTTTTGTCCCTTTGCAGTCTCTACAATCGGCACATGCAATCGGGTGGCAAATCTGGAGGAGAGCTTCCACCGAAATCGGACAAAAGTAAAAAAGTTTCCCGGGCACGGTCATAAAATGTTCACTCTTTGTGCTCGGATCGTCTGCAATTCAACCCAGTGCCAATGGAAATGCAGTTAATGTGAAAGCGGACATTGGAATGTTTAATGTCCACTAACTAACAACAACTAAGCCTTACTAAGCCCTGACTTACGGACGCGCTGGTCCAATGGGACACGCCTGTTTCTTATTGTTGTAGCAGGTGCGGTACAGATAGTTTGTTAAACTAATTTAATTAACTTAGACACTACCCTCTTCACGTAGGTTGACAATGTGCAAGTGCCTTAAAATGCTAACACAAACTGTGAACAAAAGTAAAACTAAGAAATGCAATTAAAACGGTAATAAAATTGATGTGTTGAAAAACTAATTTACTGACTCTCTGAGCTCCGTCCGATTTCCTGGGTATGTGGGTAATGCTTCAAACAGATTGTTCGGGTAATATAAGTTTTTTTTTGGCAGATTGGAAACATCTTCTTGCCGGGCATATAATGGCCACTACACCGCCGACTGGAAACTATCTGTTCATGATGTACTCACTGGATTTATTTATAGACTTCGAACAATATTACAAAACTACCAATAGTACACCACATGCAAGGATGAATGAAGAAATATTTGATCAACTAATCGTACACTTTGAGGTTTGGCCAGTATTGCGTCTACCGAGCGCTGTTGGAGCAAACAGGGGATTAAAAAAACAAACAAACTTTTCTCTAACCTAATTAGTGTAAGAAATGTAATTTGAAAGTTTCTGCTAGTGAGGTCCGTTCACTATTAATTTCAATTGGACTGCCACCACGTTTGGTTTGGTTCGTTCGGTTTCGGAACAGCGGAAGAAGAACACTGGCGAGAAGTTTAAACGAATATTGCCTGCTTCGAAAAGTGTGCCCCACTCGCCCTTCGTATTCAAGAATTATTGGAACGCAGGAACAGAAGGGGAAGTTTTTGAAAGAACTATGGATATTGCTGACGAAAGAATTGAGTTTCAAAGCTGAATGTTTGCAAATAAACAATTCAAAATTGACTGCTTGATAAAGTGCACTTAGTTACTACATAAGGCAGCATAAAGATAAGTAGGAAAAAATCTGCTGAGGTTTTCTTGGAATGGAAACTTCCCTAATTAGTAAAGTAATTAGTAAAAATATCCATATTTAAAAAAAAAGTAAAAAGCATAAGTATAAGTTATGTTAAATGAGCCTCCCAATTGCCATGTTGTGGATTTGGATTGAGCTCTTAATTATGACGTAAAACGTGAAGGACATCGTTCCCAGTTTCCGACAGAATTGATCTACCTAGTAGACATATCCTGAATACTGCCAGTTTCATATGCTTGCAAATGTAGAAGGCTTTTTAGACGGTAGACCTGGTGATATAGAACGCCCTTGTGCAATACTTTTTTCAAACTTTGGTCTTAATAGTTGAATATTTGAACAACCTAAAAAGGCTTGATCATTATCCATCACTTTGTTTTATGCCATACATCAATAATGTTCACTAATGTTTGGATAATTGTGAAGCTTTACTCTTGGATCCTCGATCGAATCCTTCATCGATCCTTCGATCTTCAGACTGTTTGTGTAGGCGAGATCCAAAAGGATGTTCCTTCGGCAAGCATCCAAAAAAGATGAAACAGAGAGTGGCGGATGATTTTTTTTTTTTT